>JAJONR010000280.1:0-192253 GCA_029582245.1 Solanum etuberosum
TTGAGCTCGACTGCTCCATGTGAAAATACGTGAGTGACTATGAATGGCCCGGTCCACTTGGACTTGAGCTTACCAGGAAACAAGCGCAACCTTGAGTTTAATAGAAGTACCAGATCGCCCACAGCGAATTCACGTTTTTCAATATTTTGATCATGATACTTCTTCATCTTCTCCTTGTACAAGGCTGAACTTTCATAAGCTTTTAGGCGAAACTCATCAAGCTGATTCATGTCATTCACTCTTTAACTCGATGCAGCGCCCCAATCAGTGGGTTGCATCCCAAGTAGTGCTTGATTTAACATCACGGCACGACGTAGGCCCCTCAATTACTCAAATTTCATCAAGATAGTAGGCCTCAATCAGTTCTTGCACACTATCCAGCCTCCCCATGTAGACTTTGATCCTTTGCCCATTCACCTTGAACCTTGTTCCCTCCTTGGTCTTGAGCTCGACTGCTCCATGTGAAAATACGTGAGTGACTATGAATGGCCCGGTCCACTTGGACTTGAGCTTACCAGGAAACAAGCGCAACCTTGAGTTTAATAGAAGTACCAGATCGCCCACAGCGAATTCACGTTTTTCAATATTTTGATCATGATACTTCTTCATCTTCTCCTTGTACAAGGCTGAACTTTCATAAGCTTTTAGGCGAAACTCATCAAGCTGATTCATGTCATTCACTCTTTAACTCGATGCAGCGCCCCAATCAGTGGGTTGCATCCCAAGTAGTGCTTGATTTAACATCACGGCACGACGTAGGCCCCTCAATTACTCAAATTTCATCAAGATAGTAGGCCTCAATCAGTTCTTGCACACTATCCAGCCTCCCCATGTAGACTTTGATCCTTTGCCCATTCACCTTGAACCTTGTTCCCTCCTTGGTCTTGAGCTCGACTGCTCCATGTGAAAATACGTGAGTGACTATGAATGGCCCGGTCCACTTGGACTTGAGCTTACCAGGAAACAAGCGCAACCTTGAGTTGAATAGAAGTACCAGATCGCCCACATCAAATTCACGTTTTTCAATCTTTTGATCATGATACTTCTTCATCTTCTCCTTGTACAAGGCTGAACTTTCATAAGCTTTTAGGCAAAACTCATCAAGCTCATTCACTCTTTGACTCGATGCAGCACCCCAATCCAAATTCATCTTCTTTAACGCCCACATAGCATTATGCTCTAGCTCTACCGGCAAATGGCATGACTTCCCATATAAAAGTTGGTAGGGGGACATACCTATGGGAGTCTTGAATGCGGTGCGATGAGGCCATAGAGCATCATCAAGCCTCCTTGACCAATCCGTTCTATTGGCATTCACAGTCTTTGCAAAAATTTGCTTGATCTCTCTGTTTGACAATTCAACTTGCCCACTAGACTGCGGATGGTAAGGAGTGGCTACATTGTGACGGACTCCATATTTCTCTAGCAATGCCTTGAACAAGTTATTACAAAAGTGGGAACCTCCATCACTGATAATCTCCCTAGGTGTACCAAATCTGGAGAAGATACTCTTTTTCAGGAATGCGGTGACTCTTTTCCCTTCATTGTTCGAAAATGCAATTGCTTCCACCCATTTCGACACATAATTAACTGCAACAAGAATATACTTCATCCCATGTGAACTCACAAATGGACCCATAAAGTCAAGGCCCCATACATCAAACAACTCAATCACCAATATCGGATTCATAAGTAGCTCTTGCCTCTTTGAAATTCCTCCTTCTCTTCGGCAACGATCACAAGACTTGGCGAAATCATAAGCATCTTGGTGGATGGTAGGCCAGTAATACCCACACTGCAAGATTTTATGAGCAATCCAAATACCACTATGATGCCTATCAATAGGCGATGAATGACACGCCTCTAGTATACTCATCATCTCAACCTTGGGCACACAACGGCGAATAATCCCATCAGCACAAATACGGAACAAATAAGGCTCATCCCAAAAGAACTTCTTCAGATCATGCATAAACTTTTTCCTTAGGTGAAAAGACAAATTTGATGGAACCAGATCACTTGCCAAGTAATTAGAAAAGTCTGCGAACCAAGGAATAAGATCATGAGAAGCAGCCAATACCTGTTCGTCTGGAAAAGCATCATTAATTTCAGCCCCATCTCCGAGCTTGAGCATAGCTTCCTCTTCTAATCTGGACAAATGATCGGCAACTTGATTTTCGGTCCCCTTTCTATCTTTCACCTCGAAATCAAATTCTTGCAGCAATAATACCCATATAATCAACCTCGGTTTTGCATCCTTCTTAGCCATCAGATACCTCAATGCAGAATGGTCAGTATGCACTATGACCTTATTACCAAGCAAGTAGGATCGTAATTTATTGAATGAGAAAACCACAACAAGGAGTTCTTGTTCAGTCACCGTGTAGTTCTTTTGAGCCACATTTAGAGCTTTGCTAGCATAGTAAATAGGATGAAAAATCTTCTCTCGCCTTTTTCGCAATACCAAACCAAGTGCCACTCCACTCATCACACATCACTTCAAACGGTTGTCTCCAATATGGTGAAATAAAGATAGGTGCGGAAACTAGCGTTTCTTTCAACTCTCCAAATCCTCTCAGACAAGCTTCATCAAAATCAAACTTACACTCCTTTTTGAACAATTTGCACAATAGGTGTGGAATTTTGGAGAAATCCTTGATAAATCTCCTATAAAAGCCTGCATGCCCAAGAAAACTTCTAGCACCTTTAACAGAGATAGGTGGTGGAAGCTTCTCTATTACCTCGACTTTAGCTCTATCAACCTCAATCCCTTCTCAGAAATCCGATGACCCAAAATGATCCCCTTTTTCACCATGAAGTAGCACTTTTCCCAATTGAGCACAAGATTGCACTTTTCACACAGTTTCAGTACCTCTGCCAAATGCATCAGACAACCATCAAACGAGTCACCTACCACAGAGAATCATCCATGAATACCTTAATAGTGTCCTCCACCATATCTGAAAATATCGACATCATGCAACGTTGGAAGGTCACTGGAGCACTACACAACCCAAAAGGCATCCGTTTGAAGGTGAAAGTCCCATAAGGGCAAGTGCAGGTGGTCTTCTCTTGGTCTTTCGGAGCTAGGGAGATCTGATTGTAGCCCGTAAAACCATCAAGAAAGCAATACTAACCCTTACTAGCCAGGCGGTCCAGCATCTGATCCATGAACGACATAGGGAAGTGATCATTTTCTATCCAAGCATTCAATTTCCGATAGTCTATGCATACTCTCCATCCAGTAACTGGCCGCACCGGAACAAGCTCATTTTTTGTATTAGGGACCACGGTAATCCCACATTTCTTAGGAACACACTGAACATGAAAAACCCAACTAGTATCTGCAATGGGATAGATGACTCCAGCATCCAACCACTTGATGATTTCCTTTTTCACTACCTCTTGCATAGGCGGATTTAGCCTTCTTTGGTGCTCGATACTAGGCTTTTGGTCCGGCATGAGTTGGATTTTATGAGAACAAATGCCAGGAGGAATCCCAATAATGTCCGTAATAGTCCACCCAATATCCCGCTTGAACCTCTTGAACATAGAAACCAATGCCTCAACTTATACCGCACTCAAATCGGCCGCAATGATGACTGGTAAAGTACCATCTCTCCCCAAGAATACATACTTCAAGTGCGATGGTAGGGCCTAGAGCTCCAATTTTGGAGCCTCTTCAAAAGACAGTTTTCCGGGTGGAGATTCGTGATTCTTCATATGTAGCTCCAGTTTCTTTGGTTTCGAATGAAATTCAAACCTATCAAGTACGGCGACCAGTTCATCATAGTCTTCAATACCATCACCCTCAAAATTCATCATTACCGCTGCCAGTGCATCAACACTGAACCTCTCTTCAATAGACACATCAGAACCTCGCTCCACAATATGACTTACCACTGACACTGACTTGAGATCGCTTTCCTGCTTCATGGACCTACAGATATTAAAGTTTACCTCTTCACTATTCAATCGGAACTTCATATTCCCGCTCTCCATATCGACCAAGGCACGCGCAGTAGCAAGGAATGGTCTCCCTAGGATTATAGGAACCTCAAAATGAACCTGACAATCAAGTATCACAAAATCCGCCAGAAAAATAAACGACTCCACTTTTACAAGTACATCTTGGAGAACACCAATGGGCTTTTTCACAGTTCTATCGGCCATAAGTAATCGCATTGCAGTCGGTTTGGGATCCCCGAAACCTAACTTCTTGTAGATAGACAATGGCATCAGATTAATGCTAGCACCAAAATCACACAACACCTTCGTAAAATGCAACAACCCAATGGTACAAGGAATAGTGAAAGCACCAGGATCCTCTTTCTTCTGCACAAGTGACCTAGTAGTAATAGCACTGCAATGTTGCAATCTCTCATCATTATCAAAACTGACGGCCCTCTTTTTGCTCACCAAATCCTTCATAAACTTCGCATACCCAGGCATTTGCTCCAAATCTTATATCAACGGAACATTGATGGAAAGCTGTTTCAACATAGTAATGAAACTGCAGTATTTTCCTTCTTCGGTGTTCTTAACCAATCTCTGTAGGAATGGAGGTGGTGGTCTAGGCATGGGATCAACTTATTGGGTCACTTCTGCTTCCTTCTCTGTAGCATTTTTAGACTCTCCAGTAACCTCAATCTCATCATCATCTCTTTCTTCCATAATTTCAACCTCAGACGGCATAGGGGGATCAATGGTCTGTTTACCTCCTTGAGTGGTGACTTCCATACAATGCCCATCATTCTTCAGATTCTGGATGGTGTTTCTACGGAGTGTGTCAGGCTGACGTCGGTTCACTATAGTGGACAACTGATTAAACTGATGCTCAAGTTGCTTGATCGATACTGCATTGGCATCAACTTTTTGACCGATTCCAGACAAGTCATTTCACATCTCTTTCACATTCTCATCAGTCGCATCAAACCTCTTCATCATCTTCTGCACCATATCCTCAATGCGTGACATACCACCCCCAGCTTCTCTATTTCCAGATTCTTAATTTGCAGGTGGAACATAAGGCCCACCTCTCTCATTTCTGTTGCCATAGTTGTTCCGGTAGTAGTTGTTATCGTGATTGGTTCCCATCCCGAACATAGTTTCCCTCTCGATTGTAGTTTCCATAGTTTCGACCTAGTTTACTTGACCTTGGCACCAATTATCCGAGTTGGAACCTTGGGCGTTGGCTCGGAAACCCCCCGTCTGATCATTCACTAAATAAGCATCATCCTCATAGTAGCATTCCTCAACTGGTGGTGGTGGAGTTCTAGTCAGATAGTTTACCGCATTCACTTTCTCTGCACCTCCACTCACATGCTTCAATACCAACCCAAGTTCTGTCCTCATTTGAGCCATCTCCTCACGCATGTCATCGGCTGATTGACTAGGTGCAGCTTGAACTTCGAATGTGCTTCTTCCAGTATTAGCTTTTCTAGTGCTACATGCCTTATTATTGTGAGAAATCTTCTCTAATTTTTCAGCGATCTCCTCAAAAGTGCACTCACCATAGGATCCTCCAGCGATAGTATCTAACACAGCCTTTCCATTGTCATCCTGCCCTCTGTAGGAATACTCCTTCAATGACTCGTCATCTATGTGGTGATTCGGAACACTTCTGATGAACGCAGTGAATCTATCCTAAGAACTGCTCACAGACTCTCCAGGTAGTGCAACGACATTATTCAACTTGTCCTTGTGGTTAAGCTTCTTAGACACTGGTAAATACTTTGCCATGAACACACGATGCAATAGGTCCCCTGTATGAATTGAATTATATGGAAGCTCAGCAAACCACACCGCAACATCACCGGTCAATGATACAGGGAAAACTCTCAATCCTATGACATCCATATGCAACTCCGGTCACCCCACACAAATCTTACAGACACATCTCAATTTAGCCATGTGACCATGCAGATCTTCCGAAGCTAGCCCAGAGAACAACCCTCTCACTGTAAGCATCTGCATCAGACTGCTCGTCACCATGAATGTATGCCCTGGAGGTAGAGGAGGGAGAACAATAGGTCCTTCTGATTCAATGGTACTGAAGTCGACCCTGTATTTATCACGCAACCTCGGTTCCGGCGGATATTTACCCTCACTGCATTGCCAAGTAGATTACCACCAGGAACCTGAGCATTCTCATTACCAACTCTAGGAGGGTGCAAGTCAACTCCATCCTCATGTTCATCAATGATTGGATTGTTATGCACCCCTTGATTTGCCATTTTTCTCAAAGTTTTGCTAAACTCTGGATCGTATGCGGTTAGTGGTTCGCCTTGACTCCGTGTACTTGGCATACACTAGAGTAGAAACCTAAAGAAAATCAAAACAAAACAAAACGTAAAGTCAGGAAATAATTGACTAAAGTTCAATAATGTAGTTAAACTTAATCCAAAATCCTTATTCCCCGACAGTGGCATCAAAATTTGATACTCTCAAATTATACCTCCCTAAAGAAGTATAAGCGATCGTTGTCAAATAAAGAACCCAACTTGTAGGTTGGGGTCGATCCCACGAGGAATATGGTTTAGACTTAAACTTAACTCACTATTATATTCATTTAGTCAACTTATTTCCGAGACAACCAAACAAAAAGGGGGGGGGGATTTGTGGAACAAATAACTGATTGTTGTTTAAGTAACAAGTGAGCAAGATTCAAACTTTATTGTTATCAATGAGAGAGAGAAACTAGGGTGTATGTGTTCCCCATAAGCTCTTAACGTGGTATTCCTAATAATAGTAATATTTTCCTAGTGTTTTACATGCAAAGTTGGTAAGATATGTATCCCTAAGTGATTGGTCCTCCAAATAGAGAATTTCACTCCGCACCTTGGTCGGGCTACGTGTGTATAATTTACTAATCCTTACCTTTACCTCAGATTAGACATCACATCAATGTATGGCTTAGCTTTCACCCTCGCACCAATTGACATTAGACTATTAGATAGTATCACACTAAATCTCTGTTGTTAATTCTTTTCTCATTACCTACATCCTTGGTCCGGCAAGTAGCAACGAGGCGAGTTCTACCGTTGCGCACCGTTAAAAAGACTTCTAACCGAAAGAATTAACAATACATGCATAAACACTATTCAAGAATTACTTATTTATTATTCATACTTTGTTAATTGCTCATGGTTCCCACAACCCTAGTTGTGGATTTAGCCACTCATGCTTGAAAGAACACAATTCATAATTTGGTTAAGAGAACTCATGAACTTACGATTACAGTGGAAGAAAACCAAAATCTCCAGTTGAATTTCAAAGCAAAAATCTTATAAACCAAAATCTGGAAATTAAATTGCCAAAGTTTGCAAGTTAATTCCCAAGAAAATATCAAGAACTAAAAGTAAGCAATAGTGTCTAACCCTCAAAAAATGAGGTTTACATACCTTATTTATAGAAAAACATGTCCTAAACAAAAAAGAAACAAAATAAGCAAACAAACTTTCTGGACGCGGCTTTGGTCCACGACTTGACCTACGGACCGTGGGTCGACCTACGGTCTGTAGGTCCCCTCCATTGGTCAACACTTGGACTTTTTCTGCATGGCCTAGAACCTTCAACTTCTAGTTCATCACTGAGAGACGTGCAGAACGGACCGTAGGTTGACCTACGGTTCCTGGGTCCTCTTCCATGGCTCCACACTTAGGATTTTTATTAGGTACTGGAACTTCGAGTCTCTGAACACCTTCTACGGACGTGGAGGATGGCCCGTAGGTCGACCTACGGTCCGTAGGTTGCTTCGTGGTTCCACACTTTGTCAGACTTCCCTGATGCTCCCATATACGCCCACCATCGACGGACCATCATAGGACCTACGGTCCGTAGGTCCCTTCGTGGGTGGCTACTTCTGCAGATTTTTCAGCTGCCATCTCACTAAATCGCGTCCAAGCCTATTTCCTACAAACATGACACAAAACATTATTTCCAATACAAAATGGCCCTAGACACACATAACTCTTAAGTGAAATGTATCAAAAAATACCGTAAACTCACAGTATATCAAGCGGCGCGCCAACAGTGCGACAAAAACCAGTCCGAGTAACTTAGGGGTTGGCTCCCCAGGCCAGGAACGCGCCCGGGTCGTCTGCCCCTACATGTTTTTCATCGTTTAGCCCGTTTGAGTCCTTACAAATTATACTAACACTTCCTATCGATTCTAACTACTCTAAATGACTTCTAAACATCTAGAAATCATCCGTAAACACGAATCATAACCTTGAATGCATAAATTCAAATTCAAGGAAAGTTAAGACCCAAGTCTAGAGAGTTCTTAGAGTTTTTCAAAAGTCTTTTACAATCATTCTAAACATGTTTTCAAGACCTAAGCATTGATTTGAGTAAGAGTAAGAGAAAAGTTCATTTCTTCGAAAGGTTATACGGGAACTAAGTATTCCCAAGAGTTAAAATGTTTTCACATTTAAACAAGAGAGGAAACACCGATTTCCAAGAGAGCTTTTAAGCTAGTTTTTGAGTAATAATCTCAAACTATAGAAAGTTTTATGTTTTTAAACATATGAGCTGACTATATTTTGGGAGTAGTATTGAGCATCAATATGGGGAAGAGTTCATAATAACTGAAGTCTCCATAAACCATGTAGCCATCGTGGGTAGAAAGGGTCATACTTTTTAGATGATTCCTTAATACTTTTTAGTATAGACTAGCGGATCCACTTATTTAAGGCATTCTATATCCCAGCAAGTTATAGGACAGTTCTGCCAGCGTGGGCGAGACGCTGTATCATCACATAGCTCATAGTGATGGTTGTTGGTTAGAGAAACTGCCACAGAAGTATATTTCTTTATTATATATATAGAGTTGTTATTGTATTTTACAATACATTGAGTTGCTACCTATTGTCTAAATGCTTTACATAAACTGCATCTTTAATGTTGTTTATTTATGCATTGAGTTGAGTATCCTTGAGCTTAGAAAAGCTGATGTAAGTGTTCCTTTCAGAATTCAGTTCAAGCTTATGTCATGTTTAGTTTTCCCCTCGCATGCTCGTACATTCAATATACTGATGCCATTTGGCCTGCATCATTTTATGATGCAGATACAGGTGATCAGGATCAGCATCCAGCGCCTCGTTGATCCAGTCGAGAACTCAAATTCAGTTGGTGAGCCTCCTTGCTTTCCGGAGGATCCCCTTTTTACATTCTTTGTAGCATTTTCAATTGTTAGGATGATCGGGGGTCTTGTCCGGATATCCCTCATAGTTTAGAGGATTCATAGATAATTAGTTATTTGTTCTTTAGTCTTTCCATTTTCAATTGTTTATGTTAAGACTTGAGTTGCCACTTTGTCTAAGTTGAATGTTTATTTCTAAAACATTCTAAGTTTAGTTTGAGGCAGTCGTGTTTAAATTTCATTTGAATTCTCTTATTAATGCTTAAAATCTTCCGCTGAGAGTCTAGCCAGGCCAAGGGTTCTCTTGGAGCCAACAATGGTTCTCCAGTGCCAGTCCCCCCCCAGGGTGTAGGCTCGGGGTGTGACATCACCTACTGTGATAAGTAACGAGGTAGAAAGTGGTGCATTGATCAGCAAAAGGATAACAATATCTTTCCAGGGAAAAAAATCTTATTGAAGCTCTATTTTGGTTAACTCTTTTATGAAGAAACATACAATTTCGTAGCAAAGTTTTGTCCATTAAAGTTTCCCACCAAAAAATAGTTTGGCGCCATTTATTAAGTATTATTAATAATGAATTATAAGTTATCGGGGACACATTATTTTGTCCCTAATAATGCATCTGATTTATGACAAACTCTTATTTGTCTTAGATAAGTCTTAAT
Source organism: Solanum etuberosum (assembly GCA_029582245.1). NCBI lineage: Eukaryota > Viridiplantae > Streptophyta > Magnoliopsida > Solanales > Solanaceae > Solanum > Solanum etuberosum. Next base: position 9,811 of record JAJONR010000280.1, read on the forward strand.
TTTGTATATGAAGAAATTTTGTCACTAAAAATAAGTTATGCAATAGTGACAAATTAGAGTTCGTAGTTAAATGCTGTAAGTTTTAGCCACAAATTTTTATATTTAATTGTGACCTTAGTTTTTGTCACTAATAATATAATCAATTAGTGAAAAACATTTTCATGTCTCTAATTAACCTATGACTTAGTGACAACATAGTTTTGTCACAGAATATGAAATATTTAAATGACGACGATTTAAAATTTGTCGCTAAATAATTTAACTATTTTATATACCTTTGTAAAGCTAAATATAAACTAATCTTTGATTATTCTTATTTACGATTGAAAGTGACAACTGATAAATATATATGTATATTATGTTTTTTATTTTTTTCTAACGGTTTTATTGTAGAGAGTATTGTAGAGATACAAATGTTGGATGAGCAGATATACGAGAATAGGTAAAATTAAAAGCTAACATCCTTTACCAAAAGAGATAAGTACAACGTAGTGAAGATCAAATAATTGTTTGAGATGGCTTAGGCCTCATGTATTTTAATAAGATTAGGATGTTTGAAAACTAAATGCATATCTGAATTGTAAGATGTGTATTTAGATCTAAATGTATAAATTTAAATATACATCTTAATATTAAGATGTTGTCTTAAAATTTGGATACTAAATAATTGAGATTGTTTTTAACATATGGATATGTAAAATCTGTCTTTATTTTACAAATAATAAATTTAATAAAATGTGAAATTGATCTAATATTATATCAGCAAAGTATATATTATCACGACCCAGGGGTACATCCTAGATGTAACATGGCGTACTTGACCTCGAAGGGGTCTCATACAAGCCCTTAGCATATCATAACATAGGATAAAGAACAATAAAGAGTAAAACACATTTCAAGTCTTAAGAACATTTCATAAAAAAAACAAAGCGGAAGTCTAGATTTGTCTCATTAGTCATCTATTATAATTGAAGTCTCAAAATAGGGTCGCAGCCCTTTACAACATAGTCTCAAAAGGGAAGTGAAAGGATAGAAACTAGAAAAGAACATCTTCATCCTCGAACCATGAGGACTCACCCAAAAGAAAGGAGAGTAGTCGATCCAAACTGTGACCAAGAAGGAAGAACACCTCAAGAACCGGTCCCTACACTTAAGTAAAAATGTAGAAAATATGGGTTAGTACAAAAATGCACTAAGTATGATAGCCATGCACAAAATAGTGAAATCATGCTAAAAAGGGACATTTTAGTTCAATTCATTCCATTTGATAAGTTAAAACATCATTTGGAAGGTAATGTAGAAATATAACTCATAAGCATAAACAATTCATAAGTCATCATGTCATAAGAGAAACTTTCCATAAATACCCTTAAAGCATACTTGTGCAATGTATAGATAAGATCCCATAATCCCACCCATATTAAGTAAGGCTTCTTTAGAAACTATAGTTCATAACTCAACTCTCTTGTTCATACTACCATAATAAGGAATAGCCTTAACCGACATAGACCATGTGAGCTAACATGGAATCCGGTGTCTACCCCACACCGAAAAGGGGTTGTCCTACTTGCCAAAGGTAGAACTGTACTCTTCGCTTAGGTGGATCCACTAGCTAAAGACCTATGTGGGCACATAGCTATGGGTTAGGGAGATTGCTTCTAGAAACCCGAACTCAACTATGGTAGAAGGTTTCCATCTCATGAGACACCTACTTTGGGAACCTGGACTCAACTAGTGTAGAAGGAACCCATTTGGAAAGCCGGACTCAACTATGGTAAAAGCTTCCATCTCATATTCATATCCACTCGGTGCTAAGCATTGATTCCCATTGAGTTCATATTAACCCTTAACTTAAGTTCATAATTGTGGACGAATGTCTTGACACTCAATCCAACATAACTAATACTAAAATCTCCTAGATTCAATAGGGGAGACTAGTTTTCCAACCCTAGAATCACTACATGTGACAAACCTTTCACATCATATCGTATTCATACATAAGTGTGTACACGAGGATAACTTCCATCAACACCACAACTAGATCATAATCATATTCACTTTACTCTCAAAGTGTTCATAAACATATATTCAATTCTCATAATCATGCATAATTCATATACTTTGCCCTTCAAGGATCATAGGTCATAATTTATCAACACATCTAGAATTACTACATTAGACATGGATAATAACCTAATTCAAGTGATTCAAGTACTTTAATGCATAATTCAATAATATTCTACTTGCATCAATCAATACCCACACTTTGAGATCCAAATTGGGAAATTAGGGAAATTCATGGATTCTTGAGGAATTCATGTTAAAAACAGTAGATAATCATCAATTTGATCATAATATAAAGCAATTAAAGTATTGAAAACGTTTTTGAAGTGAATCATGACTTGGAGTAAACCCTAGCTTTCTTGGGGAAATTACTAGTTTGAAATTGGTTTTGGAGGGACTCCATGGATGATAGCTATCCATGGATGAAGGACTACCATACCTTAGGTGAAGAAATCCAACACATTCGTGTGGAAAAGCCTTCTTCTTAAAGCCCTAACTTGATCTTCTTCTTCTTCTTCTTCTTCTTTGGAGTTCTAGAGAGAAGATTTTGGAGAGGGTTTGGTTTATGTTTGGAGATTTTTGAATTATTAATTTAGATGGGTTATTTTAGGTGGGAAAAATACTTATATAGTTGTTTAAAATAGGCCTAAAACGACACCACATAACAATTAAATAAAAAAAAGAAATCCCCAAAAGACCCCTAGCCTTAACTGCAAATGGCAGTTTCAGGCATGACCTACAACTGGGGACCGATGGACCGTGGAGGGGACCACGGCCCATGCTGGTGAACCGTTGGTCACTTACTGGAACTTTTTTTTGAGGGGCTTGACCCACGACCCCCACCTACGGGGCGTGGGTGGACCTACGGGGCGTAGGTTGCCCTCGTGGGTCACTACCCAAGTCACATTTTGGGTATTTCCCTCAAGGAACCATGGTTGGTCTTTGGGGTTTAGGCCTTGACGTTCTAACATGAAAACATGAATTTTAAGGTACGGGGAGGTACGATTACGGTTCTAACCCTAATGTACGGTTCTAACCCTAACGTCAAATTCTAGCTTAGCCTATTAGTTTTATGTTAGACTCTAGTTTAGTCTACAATTTTCTGGAATGTTACAATATCTCCCCCTTGGGAACATTCGTCCTCGAATGATGATCTAGACTCCTTACGGAATAAATTACTCAAGACTAGCTGCCCATCATGCATGAAATATCAAAATAATGCACAACACAAAGGAGGAAACATCAACTCCATCTCAAAACATAGTCAATGCAATACAAGGAAGTAGGAACTACATCTACAACCCATTATGCACAAAACTCATCATTTCACATAATCATAGGAGGAACTACCTTCTCCAACTAAAACAAGGTCAACACATCATTATGGAGCCAATATGCAATTACTTTCAAAAGCATACTAAATCATGTTCATTAACTCATCTCATGAAGTCAAATATGCAACTCATACTAAATGCACAACAACATGAGGAATACATCAATCATAAAACTCATTTTCTCACTAAACATGAATTTCATCAAGAACATGCACAACATAAGAAGTCATTGAAAAGCACATATAACATACATGACTTCAAAACACTAAACTCAAGAGGAACTACTTACCTCAAGCTTGAATAGGGGTAGAAGGAAAGAGATGAGGGTATCAGGACTTCATATCGGCCTCGGCCTCCCAAGTAGAACACTCAACTAGATGATTTATCCATAAAACCTTTACGGAGGCTATTTCCTTATTTCTCAACCTCTTAACTTGCCGGTTTTGGATTTCTACCAAAACTTCCTCATATGAGAGGTTCTCATCAACTCCCAATCCTTCTAAAGGAATGATAGATGCCGGATCTCCAATACACTTCTTAAGCATGGAAACATGAAATACCGGATGAACCGGAGCCAACTCATTTGGTAAGTCTAACTCATAGGCAACTTTTCCAATACGCTTCAAAATTTGATACGGGCCCACATACCGGGGACTAAGTTTCCCCTTCTTGCCAAATCTCATCACACCTTTCATAGGTGAGATTTTTAGATAAACCCCATCATTAACTTCAAATTCTAGATCCCTTCTCCTAACATTGGCATATGACTTTTGTCTACTTTGAGCCGTCCTCAACCTGTCTCTAATGAGTCGGACCTTCTCAATAGCATCATAAGCCAATTCGGGACCAACAAGAGTAATTTCACCTACCTCAAACCAATCAACCGGAGACCTACATCTCCTACCATACAAGGCTTCAAAAGGAGCCATAGCAATACTTGAGTGGTAACTATTATTGTTGGCAAACTCTATTAATGGCAAGTGGTTATCCCAATTACCCTTGAAATCTATGACACATGCCCTCAACATATCCTCTAATGTTTGGATGGTACGTTCCGCTTGGCCATCGGCTTGGGGATGAAAATCCATTCTAAGCTTAACCTTAGTACCAAGCTCTTTTTCGAATGACTTCCAAAAGTGTGAAGTAAATTGAGGAGCCCGATCCGAAATAATAGATAAAGGAACCCCATGCAACTTCACTATCTCTCTTATATACAATTTGGCATAGTCTTCCACCGAAAAAGAAACCTTGACGGGAATGAAGTGGGCTGATTTTGTCATCCTATCTATAATGACCCAAATAGAATCATGTTGCCTTCGGGTGCGAGGCAAACCCACAATAAAATCCATATTAATCTCTTCCCACTTCCAAGTGGGAATTGGTATATCTTGCAATGAGCCTCCCAACCTTTGATGCTCAACCTTAACTTGTTGACAATTCCGACATTTGGCTATAAATCCCGCGATATCCTTTTTCATTCCATTCCACCAATAGACTTCCCGTAGATCACGGTACATCTTGGTGGCTCCCGGATGAATAGAATACCGAGAACTATGAGCTTCTTTTAAATTTTGTCCCTCAAAGCATCAACATCCGGAACACACAATCTACCTTGGTACCTAAGCACCCCATCACTCCCTTGGGAGAAAGCCTCAATGGACTTTTTGAGTACCGAGTCTTTCAACTCGACTAATATAGGATCGAGGTCTTGCTTAGACTTCACATCCATCACAAAGGATGATTCAGAGCCATTATTGACCATAACACCACCCTTGGCGGAATCCACTAGATGAACACCTAGTCGAGCCAACCTATGCACATAACGAACCAATTCTTTCTTTTCATCTTCTACATTAGCCACACTACCCATGGACAACCTACTAAGAGGATCCGCTACCACATTAGCTTTACCGGGGTGAAAAATGACACTCATGTCATAGTCTTTCAACAATTCTAACCACTTTCGTTGTCGGAGATTCAATTCCTTTTGACTAAATACATATTGAAGACTCTTGTGATCGGTGAACACATCTACATGCACCCCATATAGATAATCCCTCCAAATTTTCAAGGCAAAAACGACCGCCGTTAATTCAAGGTCGTGGGTCAGATATTTCTTCTCATGGACCTTAGGTTGCCTTAAAGCATAGGCAATCACCTTAACCTGTTGCATAAGTACACATCCCAACCCAACTCTAGAGGCATCACAATATACCACGAAACCATCCGTACGCTCTGGTAAGGTCAACACCGGAGCGGAAGTAAGTATATCTTTTAATTCTTGGAAGCTTTTCTCACAAGCTTCCGACCACACAAACTTAGCCTTATTTTGAGTCAAAGCCGTCAATGGAGAAGCAATTGAGAAAAACCCCTCAAGAAACCTCATATAGTAACCGGCCAAACCCAAAAAGCTTCTAATGTCGGAAGGAGTTAGAGGTCTAGGCGAACTCTTGACCGCATCCGTCTTCTTAGGAGCTACCTCAATACCCTTGCTTGACACAATATGACAAAGGAATGCTACGGACCGTAACCAAAATTCACAGTTGTTAAACTTTGCAAAAAGTTGATGGTCTTTATGAAATTGCAATACAACTCTCAAATGGTTAACATGCTCATCCTCACTCCTTCAATAGATCAAAATATCATCGATAAACACGATCACAAACGTGTCAAGATATTGCCAGAACACTCTATTCATTAAGTCCATGAACGCCGCCGGGGCATTAGTCAACCCAAATGACATAACAAAGAACTCACAGTGGCCATATCTTGTTCGAAAAGCTGTCTTGGGAATATCTATCCCTCTCACCCTTAATTGGTGATAACCCAAACGAAGATCTATCATGCAGAAATAACTAGCCCATTGAAGTTGGTCAAACAAGTCATCTATCCATGGAAGAGGATATTTATTCTTGATGGTCACTTTATTCAATTGACGATAATTAATGCATATTCTAAGAGACCCATCCTTCTGTAACACCTCGCATCTCAAAATGAAGAAAATCTTAGTTTTCAGAAAAACTGGTGCCAGTACCAACAGAACCACCACGGACCGTAGAAAGGACCACGGACCATAGGTGGGGTTCCGTCGTTAAGGCCCAAGTCTTAATAGTCTCTGATCCCACTCACGGTTGACCAATACGGTCCGTGGTTGGACCTACGGACCGTAGGTAAGGGTCAACAGTCAGTTAGAGGGAAATTGCTGATGGATCTACTTCAAATGGTGATAACTCTTAGCACAAAAGGAATTAGGTGGAACATGTCCCACCTAATGATAGATAATAGAATCCTCTTTCCAACGCCATTGAGTTTGCTAAAATCCCATCTCCGAGTAAAAAATTATGCTCATTTTAGTGAAGCCCTGTCGAGCAGACTTGACCGACGATCCCTACCTACGGTTGGTAGATCAACCCACGGACCGTAGGTCCCTCCGTGGGTAGCCTTTGACAAAATTAATTTAGGGTCGTTTTCGTCCTTTCCCCTATGCGTTGGGCACCTAAACTACGTCGTTTTACTTAGATTAAGCCTAATAACCTAGTTAGAACATAACCAAAACCTTTATTCACCTAAAATCATCCAAACTAGAGATTTCTCCGTGGAATTCTTCACCAGGTATGTGGGATTTCACTAGTGGGTTACTTTCACCCATTAGGTCCCTAAAATTCAGTCAGATTCTTGATTCCCTTCAGATTATCTAGACCTAGGGCTTCTAGAATTTCAGTAGATTATTATGAATTAGTTACTTTAATGTTCCTAATCAGATTATCATGTTGTAGTATCGTTTTTGCCCAGATTCATGCATAAACTCAGAACCCTAGCTATGTAGTTCTTTTTGTTCATGAATTACACATGCAAGGTAAGATATTTCAGTTATACATGCCTCAGATTTAAATGTTTTATTATCAGCGCATTAGTACTGCATTTTCAGTTAACATGTCAGTATTTTGAGCTATCCAGTATTACAGAACTTCAGTCATAAATTGTTAATTACTTAATCAAATGGGAGAAGCTTAATACCGAGTGGACTTGGGTCAGTCACCCTCAAGTCCCAGAACTACGTTCCCCGTAGGTTGTATGTCCCCTCTATGGGCATCATTTTAGTGATCATGCCAGCATGCCTCTATACCTCTGGCCAGGTATATTGGGTCCTCTCGATGGGGCGTATACATCAGACTCCACATTTAACTCATGTGGTTTTATGTCGGTTATTAGTAGCTCCCTTATAGTCAGATTTTAGTGCATTGACAATGTTATCAGTCACAGTTCAGTATTGAGTTTCAGCATGTTATAAACTTGGTCATTGCACTCAGTTATTTCATGTTAAGTATTCTCAGTTAATATTATGCTTATCTTATATCATTGCTTAGATATTATGCTTTGGTTTAGTTATGTTATTGTTCAGCTTTACTCTATCCTGCATGCTCAGTACCTTCCAAGTACTGACGAATACTCTGCACTACATCTTCTCGTGCTGTAGGTTCAGGTTCTCAGCTTCCAGATAATGCATAGATCGGTTCCCGATCTTCAGTTCAGCAGCATCAGTGGTGAGTCCTCATTCTTTGAGGACGGTTGACATAATTGTCTTTCTTTGCTTTCAGTTTTACTAGATTTAGCTGGGGCATATCCCAACACTTCTAGTAAGTTTAGAGGATTATTTCAGACATAGTTAGATTCAACTATAGTGTTAGAGTTTGACTTTTCAGTTGTTGTTTAAACTCTCACTTTTATTTATTCAGACAGTATATAGGTATTCCCTATCATTTCAGATTATTCATATGATTTAGCTTCCGCACAGTATTTATTGATTCAGTTTTCTTTAGTATGCTTATGATATGCCAGCAGAGTTAGCTTGGGGTCACTCGTGATCCTAGGTCCCGTGTCCACGTCCTGGGGTAGCTTCGGGGTGTGACAAACTTGGTATCAGAGCACTAGGTTTAAATATCTTAGGATGTGTGAAAAGCCACACTAAGTAGAGTCTTTTTCATGGGCGTAAAGTGCACCACATCTAATGAGAGGGAGGCTACGAAGTGTTTTAGAAAAACTTCACTCTCTTTGTTACTCTTATCGTGCATGAGGTATGATCTAACTTCTTCTTTCCACCTCATCAATATGCGCTTAAGATCATGCCTCCTCGTAGAGCTTATGCATGGAATGCTAATGCACTCAATCCTAACGTAGTTTCTCCAGTCCCAGATCAAGAAGTTTTGAATGCAGAGTTTCAGAATGCTATTCAGCTTTTGGCTCAGAGTGTAACCAACAAGAACAATCAGCCGGTTCCAGTTCCTACTAATAAAAATGGTGGATCAATGGAAGCTAGGGTTTGAGATTTTGTTAGGATGAATCCGCCTGAGTTCTTTTGGGTCACAAGTTGGTGAGGACCCACAGAACATCATTGATGAGGTTAAGAAAATCTTTGGAGTGATGCAAGTGACTGGTAATGGTAGGGTTGAGTTGGCATTCTACTTCCTTAAGGATGTGGCTCACATATGGTACAGTCAGTGCAAAGACAACAGGGGCTACTTTGTCTTTTGTAAATCCTTATATAGCAGCAAACTTCGGTGTCAGTCAAAAACTCTCTTAGAACCCTTCTCAGTCTCTACTTTAGTCGGTGACCCAGTTATAGCGAGACGGGTATACAGAAATTGCCCTGTCACAGTCTTCCAGAAAGTCACCTCAGCAGATCTTGTAGAGTTAGAAATGGTAGACTTTGATATCATTCTAGGCATGGATTGGTCACATTTCTTTTATACCTCAGTCGATTGTAGAACTAGGATCGTTCGTTGGCAGTTTCCAGACGAGCCAATCCTTGAATGGAAGGTTAGTAGCTCAGTGCCTGTGGGTCGATTAATTTCTTACCTTAAGGCCAGAAAGATGATCCCTAAGGGTTATCTCTATCATCTAGTTCGGGTTAAGGATTCTAGCTCCGAAACCCCAACTCTTGAGTCAGTTCCAGTAGTTAATGAGTTTCCAGAAGATCTTCCCGGAGTTCCTTTCGAACGGGAAATAGACTTTGGAATTGATCTCCTTCAAGATACCCAACCTATTTCTATTCCTCCTTACATAATGGATCCAGCTGACCTTAAGGAACTAAAAGAGCAGTTGAAAGACCTTCTAGATAGGGGTTTATCAGACCTAGTATTTCCCCATAGGGTGCACCAGTGTTGTTTGTGAAGAAGAAAGATGGTTCTCTCAGGATGTGCATTGACTATAGGCAGTTGAACAAAGTCACAATCAAGAATAAGTACCCTATCCCCAGGATTGATTACTTGTTTGACCAACTTCAGGGTGCTAGTTATTTCTCAAAGATAGACCTCAGATTCGGTTATCATCAGCTCATAGTGAGAGATAGTGACTTCCCAAAAACAACCTTCAGAACTCGATATGGTCATTATAAATTTGTAGTTATGTCATTTGGACTAACCAATGCTCCTGCAGCTTTCATGGACTTGATGAACAGAGTGTTCAAGCAGTATTTGGACTTGTTCGTTATCGTCTTTATTGATGATATCCTCATTTACTCTAGGAATGAGGAAGAACATGCGAGTCATTTGAGGGTTGTCCTGCAAACTCTCAAGCATCGCCAGTTATTCGTTAAGTTTAGCAAATGTGAGTTTTGGTTGCAATCCATTACTTTCCTTGGTCACATTGTGTCTAGCGAAGGGATCAGAGTGGATTCTTAGAAAATAGAATCAGTGAAACAATGGCCTACAGCTACCTCTCCTACATATATCAAAAGATTCTTGGGTTTGGCTGGTTATTACAGTATGTTCGTGGAAGGATTTTCATCCATAGACTCTCCATTGACTAAGTTGACTCAGAAGAAAGTCAAGTTCCAGTGGTCAGATGATTCTGAGAAAAGCTTTGCAGAAGTAAAAACTAGGTTGACTATAGCTCCTGTTTTGACTCTACCAGAGGGTTCAGATTGTTATGTTATCTATTGTGATGCATCCAGAGTCGGCCTAGGTTGTGTGTTGATGCAGCGAGGTAAGGTTATAGATTATGCTTCAAGACAACTTAAGGTACATGAGAAGAACTATCCGACTCATGACCTCAAGCTAGCAGCAGTGGTGTTTGCACTTAAGATTTGGAGACATTACTTGTATGGTGTTCACGTAGATGTGTTCACAGACCATAAGAGCCTCCAGTGTGTGTTCACCCAGAAAGAGTTGAATATTCGCCAGAGGATATGGCTTGAGTTCCTCAAGGATTATGATATGTGTGTGCATTACCATCCTGGTAAGGAAAATGTAGTAGCAGATTCTCTTAGCAGACTATCTATGGGTAGTGTAGCACATGTGGAGGAAGAAACAAGTGAACTAGCAAAGGATGTTCACAGACTGGCTGGCCTGGGAGTTCGTCTTATGAGCATATCAGATGGTGGTGTAACAATACAGAATGGGTCAGAATCGTCATTGGGAGCGGATGTTAAGGAAAAACAAGACAGAGATCCGATATTGCTCAAACTTAAGGGTGCAGTCCATCAGCAGAGGGTTGAGGTTTTCTCACAAGGGGGAGATGGTGTACATCGCTATCAGGGTCGATTATGTGTTCCTAAGGTGGGTGAGTTGAGATAGCAAATTCTTGCAGAAGCCGATAACTCCAGATATTCCATTCATCCAGGCGCCACTAAGATGTACTGTGATCAGTGGGAGGTCTTTTGGTGGAATGGTATTGCAACACCCCGTATGCTAGAACTACCAAAAGGCAGATTTCCAGTAGTTGCAGGTGCAACCCACGGTTGCCACCCACGAAACGTAGGGTGACCCACGGTTCGTGCTGGTGGTCCATGGGAAGCCACCTGCAACCGTCCCCAGAAAGATCTGAAAAATTTATCTAAGGCACGACCCACGGACCGTAGGTCAGGCCACAGACCATTTTCCAGGTCTGTGGATCGATGCCCCAGTCGCGAACGATGGTCGACCAGCACGGATCATCGGTCAATCCACGGTCTGTGGGTCCCATCCGTAAGTGGCTCCCGACAACAGTTAGGTCAGGGGTCGTTTGGTCTTTTCCTTATGCATTGGACCCCTAATCGTTTAAACCCTAAACTACATAGGTTTAGTCAGTTTTAGCCTAGAAACATAACTAGAACTTACCTAAGTCAGATAATTCATCAAAACATAGAAAATATTAGAGCGTATGAGGAGAAAGAGATCAAGAACCCTAGTTCAAGAACGCAGAAAGATTCCATCAGTTCCAGCCCCGAAATCAAAAGATTTCTCCATGAAATTCGTCACCAGGTATGTGGGATTTCACTAGTGGGTTTCTTTCGCCCATTAGGTCCCTAGAATTCAGTCAGAATCTTGATTCCCTTGATATTATTTAGACCTAGGGTTTCTTGAATGTTAGAAATTATTGGGTTTTAGCTGTTAGAATGATCCAAATCAGATTATCATGTTGTTGGTCAGTTTCATGCATGAAATTCAGAACCCTATCTATGTAGTTCCTTTAGTTTATGAATTACACATGCTAGGCCAGCTATTTCAGCTTTTTACATGATTCAGTTTACAAATGTCATATTATCAGATATAATTGTTGCATTCTCAGAGTTTGCATGTCAGAACATCGAGCTATCCATGTTTTACAGAATTCAGTCATAATGTGTTACATACATATTCAATTGGGAGTAGACTTAACACCGAGTTGGAGTAGGGTTCAGCGTACCCGAATTGTCCTAGAACTACGTGCCTCCGTAGGTTGTAAGTCCCCTCTGTGGGCATCATTTTAGTGATCACGCCAGTCATGCTTTTTTACCTCTGGCAGGGTATATTGGGTCCTCTCGATGGGGCGTATACATCGGACTCTACATTTAGCTCATGTGGTTTTATATCGGTTATTAGTAGCTCCCACAGTACAGTCAGATTCTAGTGCATTGACCAGGTTATCAGTTACAGTTCAGTATTCAGACTCAACATATCATGTACTTGGTCATTGCATTCAGTTAGCTTAGTATTTCAGTATATCTCAGTATTTACATTCAGTTCAGATTATATAATTGCTCAGTTATATGCTTTGTTCAGTTATGTATATTTTTCAGCTTTATTCTATCTTGCATGCTTAGTAGCTTTCATGTAGTGACGCATACTCTGCGCTACATCTTCTCGTGATGTAGGTTTAGGTTCTCAACTTCCAGATCACACATAGATCGGTTCCCGATCTTCAGCTCAGCAGTATTATTGGTGAGACCTCATTCTCCGAGTACGACATACATGGTTCCTTTGTTTTTAGTCTTAGTTTCAGTTTTTGCTAGATTTAGTTGGGGCATGTCCCAGCATTTCTAGTCAGTTAGAGGCTTTATTTCATACATAGTTAGAATTAGCTTTAGTATTTGAGTTTGACTTTTCAGTTGTTGTTAAACTCTCCGCTTTTATTTATTCAGACAGTATATGGGTATTTCCCATCATTTCAGATTTATCTTATGATTAGCTTCTGCACAGTGTTTATTGATTCATTTCTCTTTAAGTATGCTTATGTTATGCCAGCAAGGTTAGCTTAGGGTCACTCGTGATCCTAGGTCCCGTGTCCGCGTTCTGAGGGTAGCTCGGGGTGTTACAAACTTGGTATCAGAGCATTAGGTTTAAGTTTCCTAGGATGTTTGAAAAGTCACACTAAGTAGAGTCCTTTTCATGGGTGTGAAGTGCACCACATCTAATGAGAAGGAAGCTACAAAATGTTTTAGGGAAGCCTCACTTTCTTGATATTCTTATTGTGCGTTGGTATGATCTCCCTCTAACTCGAGGTTATGTGTTTCAGATCATGCCTCCTTGTAGAGCTAATGCAAGGAATGCTAACACAGCTCCTCCAGTCCCAGATCAGAACGTTTTGAATGTAGAGTTTCAGAATGCTATCCAACTTTTGGCTTAGAGTGTGACTAACTAGAACAATCAGCAGGTTCTAGCTCCTGTAAATGCTAATGTTGGGTCAGCTGCAGCTAGAGTTCGTGAATTTGTTAGGATGAATCCTCCTGAGTTCTTAGGATCGCCGATTGGTGAGGATCCCCAAAACCTCATAGATGAGGTCAAGAAGATCTTTTGAGTGATGCAAGTGACAAGTAATGATAGGGTAGAGTTGGCATTATATCAACTTAAGGATGTAGCTCATATCTGGTATACTCAATGGAAAGAGAAGAGGGGTACAGATGCAACTCCTATTACTTGGGAATGCTTTAGTGAGACATTTCTAGATAGGTTCTTCCCAAGAGAGTTGAGGGAGGCAAGAGCTCAGGAGTTCATTAATTTGAGACAAGTTAACATGACAGTCCAAGAGTACGGACTCAAGTTCACCCAACCCTCCATGTATGCTCCTCACATGGTTGCCTATTCCAGGGCTCAAATGAACAAGTTTTTGTATGGAGTGTCAGACTTAGTGAAAACATAGTGCAGAAATGCTATGTTGCAGGAAAATATGAACATCTCTAGGCTTATGACTCCTGCTCAGCAGGTTGAGGGAGATAAGCTTAAGGAAATAGCTAAGGACAACAAGGAAGCTACAACAGGTAACTATGATTACTCTCAACAGAAATCAGGTGGTGGAAATCGCTCTCAGTTTCAGCAGAAATCTTCAGCTCCGGCACCTTCATCAGCTAGTGTTCCATCCTCCAGGTTCCGACAGAATCAGAAAGGTAGGCCATCAAGTTCTAAGTCTCAGGGGAGTGTTTCAGGTACCAGAACCTACCCAACTTGTCCTAAGTGTGGTAAGAACCATCCGAGTGAGTGTCTTGCATGAAAGGAACGATATTTTGGGTGTGGTCAGTCTGGTCACACGTTGAGAGATTTTCCTTTTTCTAACCAGGGTCAAGGAGGTAATAATGGTAGAGCTTATTCGACAACTTCAGCAGCACCAGCAGGTCGCTCGACTCAGCAGGGTAACTCATCTGGTACAGGTGGCGGTTAGTGCCAAAACAGGTTGTATGCTCTTCAGGCTCGCCAGGATCAGGAAGATTCTCCTGATGTGGTCATTGGTACGTTACGAGTTTTTAACTTAGATGTTTATGTTTTGTTAGATACAGGGGCTACTCTTTCCTTTGTAACTCCTTATATAGCAGTCAAATTAGATGTTAGTCCAGAAACTCTCTCAGGACCCTTCTCAGTCTCTAGTCCAGTTGCTGACCCAGTTATAGCTAGACAGGGAATACAGAAATTGCCCTGTCATAGTCTCTCAGAAAGTCACCTCAACAAATCTTGTAGAGTTAGAAATGGTAGACTTTGATATCATTCTAGGCATTGATTGGTTACATTCCTGTTATGCCTCAGTCGATTGTAGAAATAGGATTGTTCATTTCTAGTTTCCAGACGAAGCAATCTTAGAATGGAAGGGCAGTAGCATAGCGCCTATGGGTCGATTCATTTCTTACCTTAAGGCTAGAAAGATGATCTCTAAGGGTTATCTCTATCATCTAGTTCGGGTTAAGGATTCAAGCTCTGAAACATAAATTCTTGAGTCAGTTCCAGTAGTTAATGAGTTCCCAGAAGTGTTTCCAAAAGATTTTCCCGGAGTTCCTCCCGAAAGGGAAATCGACTTCAGAATTGATCTCCTTCCAGATACCCAGCCTATTTCTATTCCTCCTTACAGAATGGTTCTAGCTGACCTTAAGGAATTGAAAGAGCAGTTGAAAGACCTTCTAGATAAGGGCTTCATCAGACCTAGTATTTCACCATGGGGTGCACCAGTGTTCTTTCTGGAAAAGAAAGATGGTTCTCTCAGGATATGCATTGACTATCGGCAGTTGAACAAAGTCACAATCAAGAATAAGTATCCCATCCCCAGGATTGATGACTTGTTTGACCAACTTCAGGATGCTAGTCATTTTTCGAAGATAGACCTCAGATTCGATTATCATCAGCTTAGAGTCAGAGATAGTGACATTCCAAAAACAGCCTTCAGAACTCGGTATGGTCATTATGAATTTGTAGTTATGTCATTTAGACTAACCAATGCTCCTGCAGTTTTCATGGATTTGATGAACAGAGTGATCAAGCAGTATCTGGACTTATTCGTTATCGTCTTTATTGATTATATCCTCATTTACTCTAGGAATGAGGAAGAACATGCGACTCATTTGAGAGTTGTTCTGAAAACTCTCTAAGATCGCCAGTTGTTTGCTAAGTTTAGCAAGTGTGAGTTTTGGTTACAATCAGTTGCTTTCCTCAAGCATATAGTATCTAGTGAAGGGATTCGGTGAAACAATGGTCCAGACCTACCTCTCCTACAGATATCAAAAGTTTCTTAGGTCTAGTAGGTTATTACAGAAGGTTCGTGGAAGGATTTTCATCCATAGCCTCTCCATTGACTAAGTTGACTCAGAAAAAGGTTAAGTTTCAGTTGTCAGATGATTATGAGAAAAGCTTCACAGAACTGAAAACTAGGTTGACTACAGCTCCAGTTTTGACTCTAATAAAGGGTTCAGACGGTTATGATATCTATTGTGATGCATCCAGAGTCAGCCTAGGTTGTGTTATGATGCAGCGAGGTAAGGTTATAGCTTATACTTCTAGACAACTTAAGGTGCATGAGAAGAATTATCTGACTCATGACCTCGAGCCTGCAGCAGCTGGGATTTGCACTTAAGATTTTGAGATATGACCTGTATGGTGTTCACGTAGATGTGTTCACAGACCATAAAAGCCTTCAGTAAGTGTTCACCCAGAAAGAGTTGAATCTTCGCTAGAGGATATGGCTTGAGTTCCTGAAGGATTATGACATGAATGTGCTTTACCATCCTGATAAGGCCAATGTAGTAGAAGATGCCCTTAGTAGACTATCTATGGGTAGTGTAGCACATGTTGAGGAAGAAAAAAAAGAACTAGCAAATGATGTTCACAGGCTTGCTCTCTTGGGAGTTCGGCTTTTGAGCATATCAAATGATGGTGTAACAGTTCAGAATGGGTCAGAATCTTCATTGGTAGCGGAGGTTAAGGAAAAGCTAGACAGTGATCCGATATTTCTTCAACTAAAGGGTGCAGTCCACCAGCAGAGACTTGAGGTATTCTCCCAAGGGGGAGATGGTGTACTTCACTATCAGGGTCGATTATGTGTTCCTAAGGTAGGTGAGTTGAGACAACAGATTCTTGCAGAAGCCCATAACTCCAGGTATTCTATTCATCCAGGCGCCACTAAGATGTACTGTGATCTGCGGGAAGTCTTTTGGTGGAATGGCATGAAGAGGGATATAGCAGGTTTTGTGGCTAAGTGCCCCAATTGTCAGCAAGTAAAGGTAGAACATCAGAAACCAGGGGATATGACTCAAGAGATCAACATTCCTACTTGAAAGTGGGAAGTGATCAACATGGACTTCATTACAGGTTTACCTCGTACTCGCAGACAGCATGACTCTATTTGGATGATAGTAGACAAAGTTACTAAGTCTGCACGCTTTTTGGCTGTTAAGACTACAGACTCGGTGGAGGAATACGCCAAGCTTTACATTAATGAGATAGTCAGGTTGCATGGGGTTCCTTTAACTATAATCTCAGATAGAGGTCCTCAGTTTACCTCTCATTTCAGGAAGTAATTTAAAAAAGGTCTTGGTACTCTGGTTAATCTTAGCACATCGTTTCATCCGCAGACGGATGGTCAGGCAGAGCGTACCATTCAGACCTTAGAGGACATGTTGAGAGCTTGTGTGATCGACTTCAAGGGTAAATGGGATGATCACCTTCCTCATATAGAGTTCACCTACAATAATAGCTACCATTCCAGCATTCAGATGGCCCCTTATGAGGCATTGTATAGGCGTAGATGTAGATCTCAGGTTGGTTGGTTTGACGTAGGTGAAGCATCCTTGATAGGACCAGATTCAGTTCATAATGCTATGGAAAAAGTGCAGCTCATTAGAGATAGACTTAAGATAGCCAAAGTCATGAGAAGTCTTATGTAGATGTAAGGAGAAGGGACTTAGAGTTCCAAGTTGATGATTGGGATTTCCTGAAAGTGTCACTTATTAAGGGGGTGATGAGGTTTGGCAAGAAAGGAAATCTTCGTCCTAGATATGTAGGCCCTTACAAGGTCTTGAAAAGGGTTGGTAAAGTGGCTTACGAGTTAGAATTGCCAGCAGAACTAGCAGCAGTGCATTCGGTCGTTCATGTTTTGTTGTTGAAGAAATGTGTGGGTGATCCAGCATCCATAGTACATTTAGAGAGTGTCGCTGTGAAAGATAGTCTCACTTATGAGGATGTGCCAGGTGAGATTCTTGATCGGCAGGTTAGAAGGTTGAGAAACAAAGAAATCGCTTCAGTTAAGGTCTTGTGGAGGAGTCAGTCCGTAGAGGGAGGTACTTGGGAAGCAGAAGCAGCCATGAAGGCCAAGTATCCCCATCTCTTTCCTTCCGATTCCATTCCAGCTTGAGTTAACAGTTCCTCTTCAGTTTTTCAATCATTCATGCGCAGGTTTAGTCTTAGTATCATGTTCCTTCAGTTTGTACCTGCATTTTTAGCATATTTGCATGTCCTTGGAACTCAGTTCAGTCAGAAATCAGTTTTCAGAAATTAGTGGTAGGGTTTGCACCTCCTTTCCTCAATTTCAGCTAGTTTTGTCTGCATTCGAGGACGAATGTTTTCAACGGGGAGATAATGTAACACCCCGTATGCTAGAACTACAAAAATGCAGATTTTCTGCATTTGCAGGTGCAACCCACGGTTGCCACTCACGGACCGTAGGGTGACCAATGGTCCCTGCTGGTGGTCCGTGGGAAGCCACCTGCAACCCTCCCCAGAAAGCTCTGAAAAATTCATCTAAGGCACGACCCACGGCCGGACCCATGGTCCCCCGTATGCTAGAATTACCAAAATACAGATTCTCAGAAGTTGCAGGTGCAACCCACGGTCCGTGCAGGTGGTCCGTTGGAGGCCACCTGCAATCCTCCCCGGAAAGCTCTGAAAAATTCATCCAAGGCATGACCCACGGCCAGACCCACGGACCGTGGTCCAGGTCCATGGATTGATTCCCCAGTTTCTAACCTAAGTGGCGAACGACGGCCGACTAGTACGGACCGTCGGTCAATCCACGGTCTGTGGGTCCCGTCCGTCAGTGGCTCCCAACAATAGTTAGGTCAGGGGTCTTTTGGTATTTTCCTTATGCGTTGGACCCCTAAACTACGTCCTTTAAAACCTAAAATACATAGTTTTGGTCAGTTTTAGCCTAGAAACATAACTAGAAATTACCTAAGTCAGATCATTCATAAAAACATAGAAAAAATTAGAGCGTAAGAGGAGAAAGAGGTCAAGAACCCTAGTTCAAGAATGCAGCAATATTCGATCAGTTCCAGCAATGAAATCGAAAGATTTCTCCATGAAATTTGTCACCAGGTATGTGGGATTTCACTAGTGGGTTTCTTTCGCCCATTAGGTCCCTAGAATTCAGTCAGAATCTTGATTCCCTTGATATTATCTAGACCTAGGGTTTCTTGAATGTTAGAAATTGGTGGGTTTTAGCTGTTAGAATGATCCAAATCAGATTATCATGTTGTTGCTGAGTTTCTTGCATGAACTTCAGAACCCTAGCTATGTAGTTCCTTTAGTTCATGAATTACAAATGCTAGGCCAGCTATTTCAGTTCTATACATGCTTCAGTTTACGAATGTCATATTATCAGATATAATTGTTACATTCTCAAAGTTTGGATGTCAGAACATCGAGCTATCCATG
Source organism: Solanum etuberosum (assembly GCA_029582245.1). Lineage (NCBI taxonomy): Eukaryota > Viridiplantae > Streptophyta > Magnoliopsida > Solanales > Solanaceae > Solanum > Solanum etuberosum. Next base: position 28,850 of record JAJONR010000280.1, read on the forward strand.
TTTTACAGAATTCAGTAATAATGTGTTACATACATATTCAGTTGGGAGTAGACTTAACTCCGAGTTGGACTAGGGTTCAGCGTACCCATATAGTCCTAGAACGATGTGCCTCCGAAGGTTGTAAGTCCCCTCAGTGGGCATCATTTTAGTGATCACGCCAGTCATGCCTTTATACCTCTGGAAGGGTATTTTTGGTGCTCTCGATGGGGCGTATACATCAGACTTCACATTTAGCTCATGTGGTTTTATGTCGGTTATTAGTAGCTCCCACAGTAAAGTCAGATTCTAGTGCATTGACCAGGTTATCAGTTACAGTTCAGTATTCAGACTCAGCATATCATGTACTTGGTCATTGCATTCAGTTAGCTCAGTATTTCAGTATATCTCAGTATTTACATTAAGTTCAGATTATATCATTGCTCAGTTATATGCTTTGTTCAGTTATGTATATTGTTCAGCTTTATTCTATCCTGTATACTCAGTACCTTTCAAGTACCGACGCATACTTTGCGCTACATCTTCTCGTGATATAGGTTCAGGTTCTCTCCTTCAAGATCACGCATAGATCGGTTCCCGTTCTTCAGCTCAGCAGTATTAGTGGTGAGTCCTCATTCTCCGAGGATGAAAGACATGGTTCCTTTGCTTTTAGTCTTAGTTTCAGTTTTTGCTAGAGTTAGCTGGGGCATGTCCTAGCATTTCTACTCAGTTAGAAGCTTTATTTCAGACATAGTTCGAATCAGCTTTAGTATTTGAGTTTGACTTTTAAGTTGTTGTTAAACTCTCCACTTTTATTTATTCAGATAGTATATGGGTATTCCCCATCATTTTAGATTTATCTTATGATTAGCTTCCGCACAATGTTTATTGATTCAGTTCTATTTAAGTATGCTTATGTTATGCCAGCAGGGTTAGCTTGGGGTCACTCGTGATCCTAGGTCCCTTGTCCGCATCCTGAGGGTAGCTCGGGCCGTGATAGGTATGAAAAGGAATATAGCAGATTTTGTGGCAAAGTGCCCTAATTACCAGCAAGTGAAGGTAGAACATCAGAAACCAGGAGGTATGACACAAGAGATCAACATTCCTACTTGGAAGTGGGAAGTGATCAACATGGACTTCATTAAAGGTTTACCTCGTACTCGCAGACAGCATGACTCCATTTGGGTGATAGTTGACAGAGTTACTAAGTCTACGCGCTTTTTGGCTGTTAAGACTACAGATTCGGTGGAGGACTACACCAAGCTTTACATTAATGAGATAGTCAGGTTGCATGGAGTTCCTTTGTCTATCATCTCAGATAGAGGTCCTCAGTTTACCTCTCAATTCTGGAAGTCATTTCAGAAATGTCTTGGTACTCAGGTTAATCTTAGCACAGCATTTCATCCACATATGGATGGCCAGGCAGAGCGTACCATTCAGACCTTAGAGGATATGTTGAGAGTTTGCGTGATCGATTTCAAGGGTATTGGGATGATCACCTTCCTCTCATAGAGTCCACCTACAATAATAGTTACCATTCCAGCATTCAGATGGCCCCTTATGAGGCATTGTATGGGTGTAGATGTAGATCTACAATTGGTTGGTTTGAAGTTGGTGAAGTAGGCTTAATAGGGATAGATTCAGTTAATGATGCTATGGAGAAAGTGCAACTCATTAGAGATAGACTTAAGATAGCCCAGAGTCGTCAGAAGTCCTATGCAGATGTAAGGAGAAGGGAATTAGAGTTCCAAGTTGATGATTGGGTTTTCATGAAAAATTCGCATATGAAGGGGGTGATGAGATTTGGCAAGAAAGGAAAGCTCAGTCCTAGAAATGTAGTCCCTTACAAGATCTTGAAAAGGGTTGGTAAAGTGGCTTATGATTTAGAGTTGCCAACAGAACTAGCAGCAGTGCATCCGATTTTTCACATTTCGTTGTTGAAGAAGTGTGTGAGTGATCCAACATCTATTGTACCCTTAGAAAGTGTGGCTGTGAAGGATAGTCTCACTTATGAAGAGGTGCCAGTTGAAATCCTTGATCGTCAGGTTCGAAGGTTGAGAAACAAAGAAGTCGCTTCAGTGAAGATTTTATGGAGGAGTTAGTCCGTAGAGGGAGCTATTTGTGAAGCAGAAGCAGCCATGAAGGCCAAGTATCCTTATATCTTACCTCCAGATTCCATTCCAGCTTGAGGAGATAGTTCCTCTTCAGTTTTTCAGTTATTCATGCACAGTTTCAGTCTTAGCATCATATTCCTTCAGTTTGTACTTGCATTTTCAGCGTATTAGCATGTTCTTGGAACTTAGATCAGTCAGAAATCAGTTTCTAGTATTTAGTGGTAGGGGTTGTAGCTCTCTCCCTCCATCTCCAGATAGTTTAGTCTTCATTCGAGGACGAATGTTCCCAAGGGGAAGATATTTTAACACCACGGATCTCGAAACGAAGAAAATCCTAGTTTTCAAAAAAACTGGTGCCAGTACCAACGGAACCACCCACGGACCGTAGGTAGGACCATGAATCATAGGTGGGGTTCCGTCGTTAAGGCCCAAGTCTTAATAGCCTCTGATCCCACCCACGTTCGACCAATACGGTCCGGGGTAGGACATACAGACCGTAGGTGAGGGTCAGCAGCCAATTAGAGGGAAATTGCTGATGGATCAACTTCAAATGGTGATCACTCTTAGCATAAAAGGAATTAGGTGGATCATGACCCACCTAATTATAGATAATTGAATCCGCTTTCCAACGCCACCGAGTTTAGTAAAATCCCATCTCTGAGTAAAAAGTTATGCTCATTTTTGTGAAACCCTGTCGAGCAGACTTGACCGACGACCCCGTGGGTATCCTTCGACAAAATTAAGTTAGGGTCGTTTTGGTCCTTTCCCGTATGCGTTGGGCACCTAAACTACGTCGTTTAACCCCTAAACTACGTCGTTTTACTTAGATTAAGCGTAATAACCTAGTTAGAACATAACCAAAACCTTTATTCACCTAAAATCATCCAAACTAGAGCAAAAAGAGAAGAAACAGGCGACTCAAACCCCTCCAAAAATGCAGCAAGGTTTTCATCAGTTTCAGCCCCCAAAATCAAAAGATTTCTCCGTGGAATTCTTCACCAGGTATGTGGGATTTCACTAGTGGGTTCCTTTCACCCATTAGGTCCCTATATTTCAGTCAGATTCTTGATTCCCTTCAGATTATCTAGACCTAGGGTTTCTATAATTTCAGTAGATTATTATGAATTAGTTACTTTAATGTTCCTAATCAGATTATCATGTTGTAGTATCGTTTTTTCCCAGATTCATGCATAAACTCATAACCCTAGCTATGTAGTTCTTTTAGTTCATCAATTACACATGCTAGGTAAGATATTTCGGTTATACATTCCTCAGATTTAAGTGTTTCATTATCAGCACATTAATATTGCATTTTCACTTAGCATGTCAGTATTTTGAGCTATCCAGTATTACAGAACTTCAATCATAAATTGTTAATTAAATAATCAATTGGGAGAAGCTAAATACCGAGTGGACTAGGGTCAGTCAACCTCAAGTCCTAGAACTATGTGCCCCGTAGGTTGTAAGTCCCCTCTGTGGGCATCATTTTAGTGATCACGCCAGCATGCCTCTATACCTCAGACCGGGTATATTGGGTCCTCTCAATTGGGCGCATACATCGGACTCCACATTTAGATTATGTGATTTTATGTCGGTTATTAGTAGCTCCCTTACAGTCACATTATAGTGCATTGACCATGTTATCAGTCACAGTTTCAGTATTCAGTTTCAGCATGTTATAAACTTGGTCATTCCACTCAGTTATTTCATGTTAAGTATTCTTAGTTAGTATCATGCTTATCTCATATCATTGCTCAGATATTATGCTTTGGTTTAGGTATGTTATTGTTCAGCTTTACTCTATCCTACATGCTCAGTACCTTCCAAGTACTGACGCATACTCTGCGCTACATCTTCTCATGATGTAGGTTTAGGTTCTCAACTTCCAGATAACGCTTAGATCGGTTCCCGATCTTCAGTTCAACAGCATCAGTGGTGAGTCCTCATTCTTCGAGGACGGTTGACATGATTGTCTTTCTTTGCTTTCAGTTTTAGTTTCAGTTTTACTAGATTTAGCTAGGGCATATCCCAACACTTCTAGTCAGTTTAGAGGCTTATTTAAGACATAGTTAGATTCAGCTATAGTGTTAGAGTTTGACTTTTCAGTTGTTGTTTAAACTCTCACTTTTATTTATTCAGACAGTATATGGGTATTCCCCATCATTTCAGATTATTCATATGATTTAGCTTCTGCACAATATTTATTGATTCAGTTTGCTTTAGTATGCTTATGATATGCCAGCAGGGTTAGCTTGGGGTCACTCGTGATCCTAGGTCCCGTGTCCGCGTCCTGGGGGGTAGCTTAGGGGCGTGACACCTTCTTTCTAACAAACAACACCGGAGCACCCCATGGAGAGATGCTTGGTTGAATAAAACCCTTGTCTAGCAAATCCTTTAGTTGATCTTTCAACTGCTTTAACTCCGCCGGAGCCATTCTATAAGGAGGAATAGAGATAGGTTGCGTATCCGGAAGTAGGTCAATACCAAAATATATTTCCCGCTCGGGAGGAATACCGGGCAAATCATCGGGAAAAAATTTCGGAAACTCATTCACTACCGGAACCGACTCTAAAGAAGGGGTTTCAGATTCAACATCCATCACCCTAACAAGATGGTAAATGCACCCTTTGGAGATCATTTTCCTAGCTTTAAGGCAAGAAACAAATTGACCTCTCGGAATAGAATTTCCCCCCTTCCACTCTAAGATAAGCGCATTTGGAAATTGGAACCCAATAGAGGCATAACATGCATGCAATCCATACCTAAAATCACATCAAATTCTAACATATCTAACTCTACCAAATCCACCAAGGTACCTTTATCAGAAAAATAAATGGGACAACTCCTATAAACTCTTTTAGCCACCACCGAGTCACCAACCGGGGTAGAAACCGAAAAAGGCTCTACTAACACTTCGAGGAGTATTTCAAACTTCATGGCCACAAAAGGTGTCACAAAGGAAAAAGTGGCACCGGGGTCTAACAAAGCATAAACATCAATAGAAAAGACTTGCAACATACCGGTCACCACATCCGGGGAGCTCTCTTGGTCACCTCGGGATTGAAGAGCATAAAAGCAGTTTTGCTTTTGAGCATTGGAGTTTGAACCGCTTGGAGGAGCTTGCTTATCTTCCCTCCCCTTAACGTTGAGCATTGGACAATCTCTCATCTTGTGGCCAATCTTTCCACAACCATAGCACCCATCCGAGCAAACTAAGCACTTGCCTTCATGTTTTCTACCACATTTTGCACAATTAGGCCTAGCAACATAAGAACCTATCATTGTTGACCCTTGGAGCACTAGAGGATCCTTTGTTGGAGAACCTTTGTTTGAACCTTTCCCGACCTTGTCCGTCAGATTTGGCATTGGAGAAATTCCCATCAAAGGTTCTAGCTCTCTTCACCTCTCTATTATTATCTTGGAGTTTCTCATCCTCCATTTGTTGGGCATACAACATAAGACGTGAGATATCCATATCACCATGAAGCATTGCCGAACGACATTCTTTTCTCACCAATCTAGAGACACCCGTCACATACCTACTCATCTCATCCCTTGGATCCGCCACCATAGCCGGACCATACTTGGACAATTTGGTGAACTTTAGAGAATATTCTTGAACACTCATACCTCCTTGACGAAGGTTGATAAATTCTTCCACCTTAGCTTCCCTCATCTCTAGGGAAAGAACCTATCAAGGAATTCTTTCTTGAACACCTCCCAATCTATGGGACCCGCTCCTATCGTCCTATTCCTCTTCAATTGAGTATACCATTCTTGGGCCACACCCTTCAATTGGTAAGCAGCTAGTTTCGCTTTCTCTACCGAAGTAACCCCATGGCATCAATTATCTTGTAAACCTCTTCCACAAAATCTTGAGGATCTTCTCCCACTTTGGAACTAAGAAACATGGGAGGATTCATTCTTGTAAAATCCCGCAATCAAGAAGCTGCGGAACTCACATTAGCATTCATAGGAGCAATCATCTCTCAATTGGCTTGGGTTGTAACAACTTGAGCCAACAATTGGATAGTGGACCTAAATTCCGCATGAGTCACATTCTCCACCACGGGATCAACCGAAGCTTGGTTACCTTGATTAACTTGAGGACCTTTGGGAGGAACTCCCTCATTCACGTTCTCCTCTTCCATCCTTCTTTCGTTTGCCCTTCGTGTATTCATTTCCTGAAGACACAAGAGAAGGATTAGAAGGAAGACCTTATAGAGTCAAACTCTATCGCACGACTCAAGAGTAATAAAAGAACTGAGCTTTTCTAAACATCTTATAGCCTCTCATTCATAAATGTGGCCTGCTTCACACTCATGAACAAGACTCTACTAGACGTGGCTTATGAGACATCATCCTAGAATCATTCTAAACCTTTTGCTCTGATTACCAAATTTGTCATGACCCAGGGGTACACCCTAGATGTAACATGGCATACTTGACCCCGAAGGGGTCTCATACAAGCCCTTAGCAAATCATAACATAGGATAAAGAACAATAAAAAGTAAAACACATTTCAAGTCTTAAGAACATTTCATAAAAACAATAAAGTGGAAGTCTAGACATGTCTCATTAGTCATCTATTACAATCGAAGTCTCAAAATAGGGTCGCAGCCCTTTACAACATAGTCTCAAAAGGGAACTGACAAACCTTTCACATCATATCGTATTCATACATAGTCTCAAAAGGGAAGTGACAAACCAACATAACTCATACTAAAAGCTCCTAGATTCAATAGGGGAGACTAGTCTTCCAACCCTAGAATCACTACATATGACAAACCTTTCACATCATATCGTATTCATACATAAGTGTGTACAAAAGGATAACTTCCATCAACACCACAACTAGATCATAATCATATATACTTTACTCTCAAAGTATTCATAAACATATATTCAATTCTCATAATCATGCATAAAGGGGCACAGGCTACTACTTCCCCAAGTTCCGCCACAGCGGCCCAAATCCCGCCAGAGCGGAATGAGGGAGGACACCACATCGGGATGAAGGTCGCCAGAGCGGCCTTCATCTAGGACGAACTCCAGGCGTGATAATGGCACCTTTTCATCCCAAAACCCTCATTTTCGACAAAATTTCAGCAGATCAGAGTATATTAAGTACCCTAGAACCTAAATACGTAATTTTATTAACAAAATAACCCCTAAATGGTGTCCAATTACAAGTTTCACACTTAGGAACTATTCAACTTCCCCCACCTATTTTGGTACGGATTCGACCATATTTTTACAAAATCCTTACACCCAGGATGTTGTGGAGACATTAGGAACGTAAGGGAAGTGCCCATGCTACGTTTCTCTATCAAACTAGCACCCTAAGTTCATTTTTGCATAACTACGCAAAAACCATCTATATTCGATCAGTTAACCATCATCCAATCGTAGTTAAGTAAGTATGGAAGTAAAGAGTGTAAGGAACAATAAGTTTACCTTGATTTTGACGTTCGGAGGAGAGAGTGATCAAGCGGATTTTGGAGAGTTTTTGAAGGTTTAGGGAGAAATGGGGAAAATGTTTCCCTTTGTCCCCTTTATTGTCTCCGATCTCCCGCCACAGCGGGAGATCCCTCGCCACAGCGGGAGATCCCTCGCCACAACGGGAGATCCCTCGCCACAGCGGCCCCACCTCGGTGGGAAGCATGTCTGTCTGGCAGGCTCAGGCTGTGTGAATGGGACACAAGTCTTTTTTCGTGTGTTACATCATCTCCCTAACCGGTCCTTTGACTATACAATCTTTTGTGGTACAGATTTGAAAAACCACCATCATCCGAGGTTTCTTAGTGGACCTATTTGTTAGTTTAGAAACACTCTGAGGAAGGGCACATTTTGATCCCTTCACTAGTCGTTTGGGGACGAACGAGGGGTAAATTGGTATCTATTGTAATAACCCGAACCGTCGTTATTTAGAAAATGAAAAATGTCAGGAAAAATGGACAACCCAGCCCGCCAGAGCGGGACATACGCCGCTAGGGAGGCAACGCTTTAGCGGGATAAGTTGGTGCCAGAGCGGGATGGGCGAGACAAAATGTAAATAGCGCGAAGTTTGATTTTCTCCTTTTTCTAAAAAACAACAAAAAGAGGCGAGGGTTACCCTAGAAACCCTCAAAAAAAGATGCTCTAAGTTTGGGAAGGGAGGAGAAAGAGATTTTAGCGTGAGGAGATTGATAGATTGCAAATTTCTGGTCAAGATTAACTGTCCCGTCGTTTGAAAACCAGATTTTGAGCTGTAATCCCTCTGCGAATTCTTGGCGCCCAGGTAGGCCAGGTTTATTAATTGAGTAGTTATAAATATGTTATTCACTGCGTAGTATATTGAAAATTGATGATAGAATCCATGCGTAGGCTTTCGTGCACCGAAAATGAGATGATTGTACTTGTATCCTAGGTGTTACATCGGACGTATACCGTCGGAGAAAGCCTTAGTTGATGAACTAGGGTTAGGTGTTGGTTGATTTCCTGATTGTCGAGATTGATGTTGAGTTATTGAGATATTGTATGCATGTGTGTATGTGAAGAATTGAAATGTGGGAACGAACATAATGAATAGAATATGTAAAATTACATGCCATGAACCTAATAATTGATTGTGTGATTATAAGTATGGTCGTTAGGGATGTGATTGTGATTGTGATTGTGATTGTGATTGTGTTGAGCGATCGGATGTCACGTACCAACATACATATAAACATTGAATCGGGTGTCACGTAACGACACACTAACATGAATTGGATCGGGTATCACATACCAACAAACTAACATGCATTGGATCGAATTTCACGTACCAACATACATACATACATTGGATCGGGTGTCACGATCCGGCACACTAACAATTTGGGTATGGGTTCCGTGAGAGGACCATTGACTTGTCATATGTGCTTATTTATGAGAATGTGGAATCGTACATTGTTCATGAAATGATGACTGGATTATGTAATATATATATATATATATATATATATATATATATGTGTGTGGCTTGCGGTGTGGTAAGTAAATTGGATATATCTGTTTATATAATGGATGGGGAATGGTTAGGCACAATTCGGGATGTGATATGATAAGTGGAGACCAAGGGTCTAGGTGTCATGATGTGTTGCGTTAGAGAAGTGGTAATAAGTATTGTCGTCGAGAATTGGGTGGCATTAGGTCGTAATGTCAATTAGTTAAGAATTCCCTGGGGAGGGGATTATTATTGAAACGTTTAATAGGCCTCAATAGAATGTACTATGGACTCAAGGGTTGAGTGGTAATGTGGAAGACGTAAGGGCGTGCCGTGAGTGGTTAGCCGGGATGGTAGTAGTTATATTTGGAATCTCCTTCGAGAGAAAGAATGGTTAAGTTATGATCAAGAATGGAATGAGTAAGGGGTTAGAGTCAAGTGTACAATAATGATTTAAGTATCCGAAAATTGTAAGGGCAGGATAATATAAAGGTGGAGGAATGAATAGTCTTATTGCATGTTTTGCTGGTCGATTTCTTATATTATGCGGTGGGTATTCGGGTTGACCAATGATGCCTACCAGTAAGTGTGGTTTTGTATTGATACTACTCTTGTTATGCCTCATGGGAAAGTCTGGATGCAGGTTCGGTGATGTCTCATAGGTGCAAACGAATATAATCTCCTACAGCTTCCATGTTTCCTTTCATGTAGTGGGAGCTGGGTCTTTTGTTATTGCGATGTATCTTGTAATCTTAGAAGCTCTTGTACCTGTTTAGACTAGATCCTTGGGGTGTTAATTACTTTACAAGTCTTAACTCGAAATGTTATAAAACTATTACTTTATGAAATCTTCATGAACTTATTTTTATCTTAGTTCTCTTAACCTTCCGCATTGTTTCACCGTTTGGGAAATCGAGGGTTCTCCTACTTAGGTGTTAGAGTAGGTGCCCGCACAGCCCGTTGGGTTGTGTCGTGACAAAGTAATGCCAATTACTTTGGCTTTATTGGCTGATTTCATAGGTGATAAATGTGGCAGGAAAACATTGTCAGAAATGGTCTTGAGTAGTGTCATTTGTCCGTTGAATTACATTTGCACGTTGGTGCATTTGTTGTTCTCACCATTATTTCACTCTTTATTCCTCCATTATACCTTGTAACCTATGTAACTCCTAGCCATTTATCTTTTCCTATTTACTTCCACATTATCTTTCAATTCATTTCTAGGAAGACTTCCTCAACTATAAATAGTGGTAGTCTTCATTTGGTTTGGTATACACAAGAAAATAGAGAGTGCAAAAGGTTAGTCAAAAAGAGAGTTCTTATTAATTGAAGGGAGGTGTTCTTTTTGTGGAGCTTTGGACTCAACTCTTGTCCAGAGTTTGTTGAGTTACACTTTGTGATTAGGCTGTTGTATCCTGGAGGAACAAGTCAACAGGATTACTGTTGGGCCGGTGAAAACATTTGCTGCAGTGGGATTGAATCTCCTTAAAGAGAGCGAGATATCCGCGCCTCAGGTTGAAGAGATTTTTATTTCTTCATTTTATTTTCAATTGTAATCTTGTAATTTTTCACTAACAATTTTAAGAAAATTCATAATGGCTACAATTGAAAAAATCACGGATGTCAAGATGGGAGACCTTAACAAGCCATTTCGGTTCAATGGTAACCATTTCAAGAGATGAAAGGGTAAAGTACTTTTCTACTTAGGCCTTCTCAATGTTTCTTATGTGTTAATTGAGAAGAATCCTATTAAAGTAGACATCACCTCTATGAATGATGATGAAACTATTTCTCATCTAGAGAAAGTGGAAAAGTACGATGGTGAATCCTATTAGTGTCGGTATTATATTCTTAATTGTCTATCTGATAATTTTTATGATTATTATGATAGAACTTAATCTAGTTCAAATAAAATTTGAAAAGCATTATAGAGTAAGTATGATATCGAAGAGGTTGGAACGAAAAAAATATGCGGCTAGTAGATTTTTTCATTTCCAAATGGTGGATAAAAAATAAGTGGTAGACCAAGCTGAACACTTTATAATGATTATTAGAGAGCTCAGGTCCGAGGAGGTAAAAATTGGAGATAACCTTATTGTTTGTGGCATAGTAGATAAACTTCCACCTTATTGGAAGGAATTTCAATAAACTATGCACCACAAACAAAAGGAAACCTCTCTTGAGATGTTGATAATGAAAATTCGTATGGAATAAGAGGCAAGGGGCCGAGATGCACGTTTACAAACAGAAGAGAGCAACATCACAACGAAGGTAAATTTAATTACGTCAAATAATGCTACTCCTGAATCTCACAAAATAACTTCCTTGAAGCCTTAGAAGAAAAAAATCAAGAAAAATAATGGTAGACTTCCCAAGAAAAATAATGGTGAAAATAACCAAGCATAAACTCAACAAGTTCAAGATAAGGGACCGTGCTTTGTTTGTGGCAAGAGTGGGCATATTGCTCGACTTTGAAGATTCTGGAAACGTGGTCCTAACCAACAGAAAAATGTTACTGAAGAACCTTTTATGGCGGTGATTACCGACATAAATATGGTTGAGAGTGTTGATGGATGGTGGGCTGATTTTGGTGCAAATCATCATATCAGTTATGACAAAGACTGGTTTAAAAAATATATTGATTTTGAGGAGCCCAAAACCATCATGCTTAGTGATTCTAACACAACTCAAGTGCTTGGAACGGGAGATGTCGAATTGTGTTTTACTTCTGGAAGGGTATTAACTTTGAAAGATGTACTGTATACTCCTTCTATGAGGAAAAAATTGATGTTTGGTTTTCTTCTTTATAAAGCAGGCTTTAAGCAGATTATTGAATCTGATCAATATGTAATTGTGAAGAAGGGTATTTTTGTGAGAAAGAGGTATACTTGCGATGGGATATTTAAATTGAATGTTGAAATGAATAAAGTTTCTACTTCAGTTTATATGCTTTCTTCTACCAATTTTTGGCATGCTCGTTTTTGTCATATTAATGATTGTTATGTTGCAATTATGAGCAATTTAGGATTAATCCCAATGGTTAAAAAGAATTTTAAGAAGTGTGAGGCTTGTAGTGAAGCCAAAATCACTAAAAGGCCTCATTTTCAAGTTGAAAGAAAAACTTATTAGGTAGAATTAGTTCATACTGATATTTGTGAACTTGGTGGAATTTTAACTAGTGGAGGTAATAGATATTTATCACTTTCAATGATAATTTTTTTCTAAGTTTATGAAGGAATTTTATAGGCAAAACAACAACAAGATGTGTACCATATAACTTGCAGCGGAAATATTTGTTGTTGATTTTGTTGTCGAAAGGAATTGCTCCAGATCTCCCTTTGAATCACAAGGAAACAAAGATCGTTTTTGTTCACAAACTAAGAGTCTCCTTAGAGTGTAGATTGATTTGTGTAAGAAACTTTCTTCTCTATTTCTTTACTGATCTTTTGTTCTTAACATTTCCCACGTTTTTCATTTCTTCTCTTTTACGTTCACACCTCTCTTTCAAGTTACTCCCACTTGGAGTCTTTTAAGGGGAGGTTGAACAGTTAATATATAAATGTTCCCTCATATCCTTTTAAAAGGATTATCCAATTAATTAATTAATTAATTAAATTAGATAGGGCAAAACAGATTGGGTCGGGTCGGTCCACATGGGCGACCCACGACCCAAAACTTACATCTCCCACTTCGTACATGGTGGACAAGACCCAAGCCAACACAATATCAATCAGACACATAATTCATACGACAAATAGTTTGTGCGATCTGTGAGCGTTAAGAGCTTACCTTTAAGGTTTTACTAGCCCTTCATATGAATCTAATCACATGTGGAAAGAATTCACTTCAACTTTAAGGACAATATTACTCACAATACCCCAGACTTCATTCACTACTTCAGTAGTTACTTATTTGATCCCTCATCCTCTTAAAGAGGTTAACTTGAGTTCATGTTTAACTTTATACACACAATTACACTCGAATGTAACAGCCGGCTTATGTATACAAGTTGAATTGTTTAACTTAATCATCTTCCCTTTCTATTCGAATCTATCTGGTCCATATCAACTTCTTTCCTAGACATGCACTGCATTGCCGAATCACTCATGGCTATTAGTAACATGCTAAAGTAGCAACACCGATCGAAAGTTCAAGAAACAATAAAAGGTCAAAGGGTATTTCATTGAAAAGTCATTTTAACCTTTCGGGGTCTCACACAATGAAGAAGTAGGGAACCATTGTTTCATTGACCCATTGATCGCTTGATACAAGTGGTATGAAACACGTGCTACGATGTTTACACCCTATATTGGTGTATGTGTCTCATTATTTTGATTATCCAACATCGTACAGACCTTGGTCTAAACACCTCCAGATGTTTAACTCTAGTTTCTCTCTTCAGTGATCCTTAAATTCATCTTCTTAGAGAAAATGTTGTCTGGCTCATAAAATAAGTCATAATGTGGTGGTGAAACTCATCTCTTCATGTTCCCCGACGTAAGAAGAGATTGCTCGTGTGAGAGAGCCAATCTCGCGACTTATTAGACACTCTTTATTTCTTACAAATTATCATATGCATATTATACTTGAATATAAATCCAATAGTATTATATTGAAGGCAATATTATAACAATCAAGTTATTTTACAATACTGAAATATCATCATATTTTACGCAAACCTAGACCCTTAACATATTTTTCAAACAAGTCTCTAGAGATGGCCTTCGTAAAAGGATCAACTATCATCTCACATGTAGGAATGTATTGCAAAGTTATTTCTCCACTTGCCACTACATCTCTTACAAAGTTATACTTGATATCAATGTGTTTGGTCTTGCTGTGATATTTAGGATCCTTTGTATATGCGATAGCCACTTGACTATCACAATATAGAATCATGGGACCCTTAAAATTCTTTGCAATACTCAAATGATCAAAGAATCTCTTTAACCAAAAAACTTCTTGTACTGCAGACGCACAAGCCACAAATTCAGATTCCATGGTTAAAAGAGCTGTACAAGTTTGCTTCTTACTTTTTCATAAAATAGCACCACCATTTAGTGAGAAAGCATAACCGGATGTTGATTTTCTATCATCCCGGTCACCAGCCCAATCAGCATCTGTATAACGTCTTATGAATAAATAAGATCCACTATAACACAGTGTATGATCTGCAGTTCCCTTTAGGTATCAGAATATTCTCTTTACTGGTTTCCAATGATCTCTTCTGGGATTGGATTGATACCTACTAACCAGACTCACGGCATAACAAATGTTTGGGCGAGTACACATCATAGCATACATCAAACTCCCGACAACACTAGAATAAGGAACTCGAGACATGTCTTCCTTTTCTTTTTCAGTCTTTGGACACATTTCTAGGCTTAAAGTTTCACCCCTTGCTACAGGAGTATCCATGGATTTGCATTTATTCATTCGAAAACGTTCCAATATTTTCTTATATATAAGTTTCTTGAGATAAACTCAAATATTTCTTGGAACGATCTCTTTGGATCTTAGCACCCAATATATAGTCTGTTTCACTCATATCTTTCATATCAAATGATTTTGAAAGCCATTACTTGACAGTTTTCACGTACTCCAAATTATTTCCAGCTAATAAAATATCATCTACCTAAAGAGAAAGAATTAAAAAATTTCCAATGGACTTTTTCACAGATGCAATGGTCTTCATCGATCATGGTATCAAATGACATAACCTCCTTATGAAATCTCAGATACCACTGCCTTGAAGATTGTTTTAGGTCATAAATTGATCTTTTCAATTTACATACTTTCTTTTCTTGACAACGAAACCTACTGGTTGTTCCATGTAAATTTCCTCGTTTAATTCTCCATTGAGGAAAGTGGTCTTCACATCCATTTGGTGTAATTCTAGATCTAAACGTGCAACAATAGGTAAAAGTAATCGTATGGATGTAAACTTCACAACTGGTGAAAAATTTTCCTCACAGTCTATTCCAACTTTTTGAGTAAAACCTTCTGCCACCAATCGTGCTTTGTGGCTTTCTATTGACCCATCCGATTTATGTTTTAACTTTAAGAATTCATTTATTCCCAATAGCTTTACGTTCCTTAGGAAGGTTAACTAGATCCCAGACTTTGTTGGTTTTCATGGACTCTAATTCTTCTTTCATCGCTTTTAACCATTCATCCCTTTTAAGGCTCGATAAGGACTCAGTTACAGAATTAGGTTCATCCAATTCTGTAGGAGATACCAAGAAAATATAATCCTCAATCTTATAAGATTTTAGGCACACCTCTTCTTGTACTCTTACGTATTTGAAGTTCAGATTCCTCTATAGGATTTTAGGATTCATAACTCCCACTTGGACCAGGAATCATTTCTTGATCCATTGAATTATCAAGTATATTTGACAACATTATCTGATCTTCTGAATTCAACATTTGGTACAGAGGCTCAACTTCATCTATTTCACCCTTTTTGGGAAAATCATTTTCCAAAAATCTGACATCTCGTGATACAATTTCAGTAATACTTACATCCTCCTGTTCATCGATGAAAACATACCCTTTGGAGCATTCAAAGTACCTTATAAAGATACATTTCTTTTCTTTTGGACTTAGTTTACCAAACTCACCCAAACGATCTTTAATGTATGTTGCACAACCCCACGGTCGTAGATCATTCAGGTTTATTTTGTGACCAGTCCAAAGTTTATAAGGAGTGGAAGAAACTAATTTAAAAGGAACTTTGTTCAATATGTAAGCCGTTGTCAATAATGCATCTCCCCAGAAAGAGATAGACAAATTTGTGGGCGCCATCATTTATCTTGTCATGTCCAATAATGTTCTATTTCTTCTTTTAGCTACACCATTTTGTTGAGGTGTATAAGGAGTAGTTCACTGTCTAATAATACCCTTTTCAGCACATAATTCTTCAAATTATTTTGACAAATATTCACGTCTTTGGTCAGTTCTTAAAGCCTTTATCCTTTTATCTAATTGATTTTGAACTTCATTCATATATCTTTTAAAGCACTCAAGTGCTTCAGATTTATGAGAAATCAAATAGACATAACCAAAGCGCGTGAAATCATCAATAAATGTAATGAAGTATGTAGCACTAGACCTTGCCTTAAGATTCATTGGACCACAAATATCAGAATTAATTAATTGAAGTGGGAACTGAGCTTTTTTTAGCCTTCCCAAATGTATACGCGTAATCTTTATAGCAAGAAAATTTTCATAAGTTGGCATATCAATTTTGGTGAAAGAACCTAAATGTCCTTCTTTTGCCAACCTATTTATTCGATGTCCTATGTGACCTAATCTTGCAGGTCATGTAATAACATCAACATCATTGTTACTTGAATAACATGCCATTAGACAACGGTCAACATAATAATCATAAGTTGAAGGATTACAATCTAAAATGATAAAGCGGTAATAACGAAGTCCAAAACCATATAAAACATTATCTAGAGTTATTCTAAAACCATTGCGACTAAAAAGACAATTCAAAACCAACGTCTAAAAGAACAGACACAAATACTAAGTTTCGTCGAATCTCTAGAGCATATAGGACAGCATGCAACATCAAGTAACAGCCACCATGCAAGTCCACTTTGCAAGTGCCTATAACTTTGACTTCAAGCCTAGAATTATTTCCTATGTAGATCCATCTTGATTTAGATGAAACTCGACGAAACTCTACAAACGCCTCTCTATCTCTGTCACGACCCGAGCCTACACCCTGGATGTGGTCAGCACTCAAGAACCATTGCTGGTCTCCAAGCGAACTCTCATCCTGGCTGACAACTAGCGGAAGAATAACTTGAGCCTACATAAGCATCAAATTGAAAGAAACATTTAAAAATAGTTTATTAAATCTCAAAACTTTGCTGAATATACTTAGTATGAAACATAAGTTTTAAATAAACTATCTGAAACTGAAAGACTCTCCTGTCTATCTATGAAGCCTTTACTATTAAGAAAGGATGTCGGAATAAGACCCATGACACCTCAAAACTACTAACTGGAAAGTAACTGTGAAGTCCTCTGGAATACAATGAGGCTCACCAAAGCTGACATAAGTGTAGAGTGATCTCAACGAAGCACCTGTTGATAATCATGAACACCTATATCTGCATCATAAAAGGATGCAGGTCGAATGACATCAGTAAATGAAATGTACGAGTATGTAATATAGCTGAGTAAATAAATAACTGAACTGAATGAGTGAAAGGAACTCAACTGAATCAATACATTAACATGAAGTGAAAACCATTTAAGCTTTACGATAAAATATACAATGAAAGCAACATGAAAATAACATACTTTACTTGTGGGGAGTTTCTGTAACTGACAACCATTACCATGAGCCTAGCAATGATACAACGTTTCGCCTCACGTTGTCAGGGCCATCCTATACTTTGCCGGGGTATAGGATGATAAAGTGACTATGGATCCATCTAATTGGCCTTCTCAGAGGCAGTGAAGAGTCGCATGTAGAATCAATATTATCCTATCCTACGCTGGCTACGTAGTTCTATGGGACTTCCGAATCATAAAAAACTCTAACCCAACTCGGTGCTCGATACTACTCCCAAAATAATTAATATAACTTTGTGCTCAATTCACCCATTACAAAGAATAGGCTTGTTACGTTACTTGAAATACTTTTTTCAAAACATGAGACGTGTTTACCTTCTTGAAAACATGCACTTATTAACTTATCTTTCAAGTCCAATAATTAACATAGGTACATATGTATATGTATATATATGAATAAAATAACATTATAAACTCTTAAGTCTTTATGAAATAGAACCTTTAAACTTTTTCTCAAAACTCAGTTTAAAACACAATGGTTGACTTTCAAAGACTCTCAAGACTTATAACTCAATTCGTAGGGTTCATGCGGAATTATGGGCATGAACGACTTTTCTTGATTGTTCTCCTTCAATCTATGGTTTCAAGGCTTCTAATCCGGTTCTTCTTCAAGATTCTTCAAGAACCTTGTTCTTCCAGGTATGTAAGGCTCTCATAGAGTTGGACTAGTTCGTCCTCACGCCCTACTTCTACTTTCAAATCACTAAAAGAGAAATCTAGGATTCTACCCCTAGATTTGAGTATTCTTGAGCTAAGTTGATTTTGAGTTCTTGAATTTTTGATTGTTTTGAAATTATATTCCTAAGTATTGAGTTTCTATATTGTTATTGAGATCCTTGAGTTGATTTGTTCATGTGTATAATTCAACATGAACCCTATTTTAAGTTATAAATGTTGAAAAGATTTTCAAAGCCAACACTTGAGTTTTAAACTGAGTTTTTGAGGAAGTAAATATGAGTTTTGAGAAAGAGTTGTATTTATGAGGTTCTATATTGTTATTAAGGTCCTCAAGATGAGTCTATCTTGAGATTCTTGAATTGGTTTCTTGAAATCTCTATGGCCAAGAATTATGATTTTCATTAGTTATTTAAAATTGTATGGAGGAATTTGAGTTGGAAAGAATGGAATTCTTGGAGAAAAACTTACCTTGAAGAAGAATCTTGAAAAAGATGGGATGAATCTTGAATGGAGTCTTCTACTTTGATATTTCCTTAGGGTTTTGCCTTAGGGTTTGAGAGAGAAGAGAATGATGGATTAAAAGATGAAAATAGAATTGCTTAGGGCTTTATAGGAGTGAAGAAATCCATTTTTAAGGTTATCCTAGTGGTATAAGGAGAAGAATAATACCTTATTTAGAATTTTCCTGCGGCTAAAACGGAACTGCACTACACAAGTTACTAAAATAGTTATAACTTTTTACTCAGAAATTGGATTAACGGAAAATTGGTGGCGTTGGAAAGAAGATTCAAATACCTTTAATTTGATAGGTTTTGGTCCACGTAACTCTTTATATTCTAAGAGATATAGTCGTTTGAAGTTGACCTAAGTAGAATCTTACATCATAACTTAATCGGTAAGGAATCTTTCAACTCAATTTTATGGTAGGAAATTCTAGTGACCTTAATTGATATCCAAAATCATTCCCACAGTAAAGAATTACCTTTACACATATGGAAAATTTAAGAATCACCCGATATGACCCTTTAAGTAAATGAAGAATGGTTCGAGTCTTAACTTTGAAATTTTCAGGGTGTTACAATATATCCCCCTTGGGATCATTCTTCCTCGAATGACGGCTCGCCTGAGAATGAAAAGGGGTTACTCTTACTATATTCAAGACTAACTCAAAATCACAAAGTACTTAACATAGGGTGATTATTCTTATCTAAATCACAAGATTCGGGTTATATACCTCTGTAGGAAATCTCATCCCAAGAACACTACTCATTACCGCTACATTCATCTAACCTTGAGCTTATATCATGAAACACCTAATGTATCACGGATTTTCCACATGTTAACAACCCCACATTCAAGATTAGAACCTTAACCACTCCATAGACTCATACTAACCCATTTTCTAAGAACTTCTCATCCTCTCATCATCTCTACCAACTGAACTTTCATGCATTACCACCAGGAAGCTGACTTAGTACCCATTGTAGACCTTATCTCCTTCTTCCTCGACATTCATAACCTTTTATGGAATAAACACACCATCAATATCAAAATAAGAAATGACATTCCTCTCCTCCATCATCACACAACTACTATCAACAAAACCACTCTCCAAAACTAAAAAGGATTACTGAAAGGACTTTAGGGCGAAAGATCATAAGCACAATTCATTCAAGAATTTTTGATATAAGAATATGCATGAAATAACATTATGTTGCTAGCCATTAAGAGTAAATCATGAAATTGTGAGACTGAACATACTATGAGACATGAATGCTTATATGAATAGGTTCATATCATGAGGTTCATATCCACAACTTTATGGATTAAGCTCGAGGTGAATGGGCTAAAGTCTTTGCCCCTCATTCAGAAAGATGAGCATAGATATGAATATCTCTGAAGTGTATGAGCATAGGTCATGAACACAATTATGATATTAGAAATATCCACAAGATGTTATAATGACTGGACTTGAGGAATACACAAGATTATGAATGGATTGATATACCTCTAAAACTCATTCAGAAGACATCACTATCTCATCCTCAACATTTGACTTAGTTTCTCATCTTATCATCTCCCCCTTAGGTCTAAAGCTGACACTTGAAAGTTATGGATCTGTTTCATCATCTCCACACTGGTCTACAATCCATTTACTCTAATACTCAGGAAAGTCTTATCTCATGGTTACTGAACTAAGGTACTAAGACTCCTTTTAAGACCTCTTTCTAATATGCTTCTATTAACCTCTTCTCATTGGCTTATAAGGTCGCTTCATTTAACTCTTAAAGAAAAAAAAAAATGCTCACATCAGCTTATTTCACATTGACAGCTCAAATATACTATCTAGTCTTACATAAAAAATCATTAACTTAATTGAAACCTCGCTGATTATGAACAATCTCGATAGACCTCTTAATGCTCTTGTTACTCTTACGACTTAGCCACACTTCATTGCTCTTATCTATAAGTTAGGATCTCTCACTTGTACCACTCATCTTCATTGCAGCTAACATCTCAATTCCTCACCTACTCTATGTCAAGTCACCAGATCAGATCTCAAGACTAACATCATCACCCTCATGTTACCATTCTTTTGATAACGATGCTCATCTGAAATTCAAGCTTAATGTTTATTACTAAAACCGAATATTAATATGATTGCTCACTTACTATACTAGCTTACAACTACTATATAAAATAAAGAAACACTCGTCCACTAAAACCTCATAACAAGTAGTCAATATTTATCTCTTTGTCTACATATTTACGAATTATCATCACATTCAATTTCATGACTTAAGTATTATTTACTCATTCACTATACATCATTGCCTAATTAGTTCTATAACCCTTTAAATATTATGGGCTCTCCCTTAAAGATCATAAGCCTAGCTTAGATCTATCACCTCATGAATACTCCTGCTCTTCTACTCAATACCTACACTTGGTCGTTACTAACACAATGACACATCATCATAACCTCATTTCTAGTTAAAGTATACTCTAACTCATCCTAACTAGTAACTCTTACTCTACCTCCTATCATGCAGTCTACATAAACTCATCACTTCTTAGTCTACCGAAAAGGGAAAAATCCTCTTTAATAACATACTGGGTGCATGACTATAATAACATAATTTGCCTCATCACTCTCTCCCTTTCTTAGAATACTGAACCTCTGCATGGATTCTTCTAACTTTGGACACTCTTACTACTACTTCTTATAATATCACAACTCATACTATATTTTCAGGTGCAAATACTACCCAAGCTCAAAAAAACACTTCCTCATAAGGGCCTCAACTGAAACAAGTTTAGGGAAAAGAT
This sequence comes from Solanum etuberosum, assembly GCA_029582245.1. NCBI lineage: Eukaryota > Viridiplantae > Streptophyta > Magnoliopsida > Solanales > Solanaceae > Solanum > Solanum etuberosum. Next base: position 50,291 of record JAJONR010000280.1, read on the forward strand.
TTTGAGAATACATCTCATTTTTAGCTCGAATGCATCAATCATATCGATAAGAGTGCATTCTTTTGAAACTCAACATGTAAGCTCACTCATAGGCTTCTCTTAAGCCCCTCTGTAATCTCATGACTTTCTCAAGACTTTTGCTGAGAGTAACTCATCGATAATGAACTGACTTTGCTTTTCAACTACCTTAAGTATGGGGATAGTCGAATGAATCAGAGAAATGCAGGAGTTTTGAATAAGTTCCTTATGACACAACTCTACTGCACGATTTAGAGTATGTAAGAAGGGAAGCTTTTCTTAAATGTACCACCCCGTTATTTGAAAGAGCTAAAATTAGAAAGAACCATTTTTGGAAAGATTAAAATCTGAAATTTGGCAAGTTATGTTAAGTATGAGTTTTTGGTCAACTTCAAACGACCATAACTCCTATTAAAAGATGAGTTAGGTGGGCTAGAAGATATCAAATGAAAGGACTTTGAATTATCTTTCCAACGCCACCGAGTTTGCTAGTTTTCGAGTTTGTATGAGGGAGATATGTCCGTTTAAAGTTGGGTTGTCTGAATAAGAAAACTTACCCAGATTTTAGAAGGGTATTTTGGTCTTTTCATTACCCAATTAATTAAATCCATTTTTAGTAATTTATTTGGGGTCTAAACTTAATTGGTTCAGTTTACTCACTCAAATTCCACGCTAGGGTTTTTTGAGAAAGAATTCAAGAGGAGAAAGGAGGAGAAAATGTCAAGATTTGTCAAGTTCTTGCGATTTTGGTTGCGGAGTTCACCAAGGATTCAATCCTAAGAGGTATGTGAGACTTTCATAGTGTTGGGTTCATTCACTCACGCGCCAATCATATTTAGTTCAGTGAAATTCGTTATAGAAAGTTGAAAGTTTGATGATATTAAATTGTGTTCTTGAAATTGGCTTTCGTTCTTGAGATTTGATGGGATTGTTGAGTTCTTGATGGAATCGTGTCGATTTTAGAGTTGTTTAGGAATATATTCTTATGTACATTTACTCGGTATCTGAATCTAAAGAGAAATTGAGAAAAAGAATCAAATTTAGGTGAATTGGGGTTAGAAAATGAAGAAGGAAAAAGTCGGGCGAAACTGGCAACCCAGTCCGCATCGCGAACCTGCACCACCCTTTTCACATATTTTTCTCCGCGTCACGGACCCCTCTGCCTCAAAATTTATTTTGCGACCAAATTATAACATGCATCTCTACGTCGCGTACTGGCTTCCAGACAGTGATTTCTTGATCATTTCTCTTGTTTAACTATCTAAATGCACTCCTAATAATCATGATATATTTCCTATCACAAATCATAACCTTGATTTCATAATTCAAATTCAAGGTAGAGTTAAGAGCCAAGTCTAGAGAGTTCTTAGAGTATTTTTCAAAAGTCTTTTACAAATATTTTAAAACTTGTTTTAAAGACTTGAGCATTGAGTTGAGTAAGAGCAAGAGTGAAGTTTATTTCATCAAAAGATTATATGGGAACTAAGTATTTCCAAGAGTTAAAATATTTTCACATTTAAACATGAGAGGAAACACCGATTTCCAAGAGAGCTTTCGAGCTAGTTTTTGAGTAATAATCTCAAACCATAGAAAGAGTTATGTCTTTAAACATATGAACTAGTTACATTTTTGGAGTAGTATTGAGCACCGATTTAGGGACAAGTTTGAATTCAGATAATTCGAAGTCTCCATAAACCGTGTAGCCAACATGGGTAAAGAAGGGTCATACTTTTTAGATGATTCCTTAATTCTTTTTGCAAGAGGAGTGGATCCACTTATTGAGTTAGGTTCTATACCCCCGACAAGGTATAGGACGGCCCTGTCAGCTTGAGGTAAGACGATGTACCATCACTTAAGCTCATAGACATGGTTGTCATTTAGACTAACACCCACATATATATTTTGTATTCTTATATATACAGAGTTATTTGTATTTTCATATACAAACTGAGTTATTGTGTGTTTTTCAATACAATGAGTTGTTTTTACATGTTTTAAAGCTTTTCTTTATATTGCATCCTTATTATTGCTTTATATTGAAATGAGTTGAGTTGAGTTGAGACAAGGTAAGTTTCTTCTGTTCCATTTCAAGCTTATGTCTTGTTTAGTATTCCCCTAGCATGCTCGTACATTCAATGTACTGATGCCATTTGGCCTACATCGTTTTATGATGCAGATAGACGTAACAGAGATAAGCATCCAGCGCCTTGTTGATCTAGTTGAGCATTCAGAGTTATTTGGTGAACCTGCTTGCTTTCTGGAGGATCCTTTTTTACATTGCTTTAGTATTTTTCAGTTGTTAGGATGATCGGGGTCTTATCCCGATATCCCTCATAGTTTTAGAGGCTTCATAGACAGCTAGTTATAGTTCATTAGTCTTTTCATTCTATTATGTTGAAACTTGAGTTTGCCTTATTGGCCTGTTGAATGTTTCCTTTATAACATTCTAGTTTATTAAATGGATTTGTCTTTGTTGAGTAAAGTCTTCCGCTGAGTAGTAAGCCAGGCCAAGGTTTCTCTTGGGGCCAACAATAATTCTCAAGTGCCTGTCCCTCCCACGGTGTAGGCTTGGGGTGTGACAAACTTGGTATCAGAGCACAGAGTTCAAGAGTCCTAGGGAGTCTATGAAGCCGTGTCTGTAGAGTCCTAGTTATCGATGTGTAGCGCGCCACATCTATAATTAAGAGGCTGCAACATTTAGGAACTATCTCACTTCTTTCATATTCATTTCATGCGATAGAGTGTATCTCTATAAAAGTCTCTTTCTAACTAGTGCTTGCACGTGTCTTTCAGATCATGCCTCCATGAAGAGCTATCCGAGGTCATTTGGCTAGAAGGAATGTTGAGGAACAAGGGGTACCTAATGCACCTAAAGTGCAACCCCAAGGAGAGGTCACTAATGTTGAGTTCCGTTAGGCCATCCAGATGTTGAGCCAAGTTGGTACCAACCAAGCTGGGTAACAAAGAGAGAATCGTCAGGAAGTGGATAATACTGCTAGGATCTGTAAATTCTTAAGGATGAATCCTCCAAGCTTCAATAGTTCAAGCACCACTGAGGATCCAGAAAACTTTGTTGAAGAGCTTCAGAAGGTTTTTGAGATTATGCATGTCACCAATGCTGAGAGAGTGGAACAAGCTGCACACCAATTGAAGGGTGTCGCTAGAATTTGGTTTGATCAATGGAAAAAGAATAGGGCTAAAGGTGCACCAAATGTGAGTTGGGCTTTGTTTGAGGAGGCTTTCTTGGAGTTTCTTTCCCCGGGAACTGAGAGAAGGAAAGGTGCGATAATTCCTTACCCTTAAGCAGGAATCTATGAGTGTTCATGAGTACAGCCTTAAGTTCACCCTTCTTTCCCGCTATGCTCCGTAGATGGTTGCTGAAATGAGAAGCAAGATGAGTTTGTTCGTTGCTGGGTTGTCTCATCTATCAAGTAAGTAAGGCAATACGGATATACTTATAGGGGACATGGATATAGCAAGGTTGATGATCCATGTGCAACAGGTTGAGAAAGATAAGCTGAGAGATAGAGAGGAGTTTCAGAACAAGAAAGCTACGACAGGGAATGAGTCCAGGCAGCACAAGAGTAATGCGAACCGGTCATATTTCAAACTTAAGCAAAAGGGACATTCTCCATCATCTGGTAGTGCACCTGCACCAAGGAAAAAAGGTGAGTACAATAGTCAAAAATCACAGCATTTAAGAGCTAGACCTGCACAGTCTCAAGGTAGTGTTGCACAAGGAAGTAATGTGTTTCCTGTATGTACTAAGTGTGGTAGGACCCACTCAGGGGTGTGTCTTGATGGCTCGACTGGTTACTTTAAGTGTGGTCAGAACGGTCGCTTTATGAAAGAGTGCCTTAAGAACGGACAAGTAAATGGTAATGGGGGAAATAGAGCCCAATCTTCTTCAATTGCTCCACCAGACAGAGCTGCATCTAGAGGAGCTACTTCAGGGGCAGGTGAAGGAGGAAACCGTCATTATGCTATCACTAGTCGCCAAGAGCAAGGGAATTCTCCAGATGTTGTCACTGGTATGATCAAAGTCTTTACTTTTGATGTTTATGCTTTGCTAGATCCAGGAGCGAGTCTATCTTTTGTGACTCCATATGTTGCAATGAATTTTGATGTACTTCCTGGGCAACTTCTTAAGCCCTTCAGTGTTTCTTTACCCGTTAGTGAGTCTATTTTAGCTGAGAGAGTCTATCATGATTGTACCATTTCCGTCAATCACAAGAGCACCATGGATGACTTAGTTGAGTTAGATATGGTAGATTTTGATGTCATTCTAGGTATGGACTGACTTCATGCCTGTTATGCCTCAGTCGATTGTAGAACTCGAGTAGTCAAGTTTCAGTTTCCTAATGAGCCAGTTTTTGAGTAGAGGAGTAGTTCAGCAGTGCCTAAGGGTTGTTTTATTTCGTACCTTAAATCAAGAAAGTTAGTTTCCAAGGGTTGTGTCTATCAATTAGTTTGAGTTAATGACTCTAGTGTTGAGACACCACCTAGTCAGTCAGTTTCAGATGTTAATGAGTTTCCAGAGGTCTTTCCAGATGATCTTCCCTGAGTCCCTCCTGAGAGAGAAATAGACTTCGGTATTGATATTCTTCCCGCTACTCGTCTTATCTCTATTCCACCATATAGAATGGCACCAGTAGAGTTGAAAGAGGTAAAAGAGCAGCTGAAAGATCTCCTAGAGAAAGGTTTTATTCAACCAAGTGTCTCACCTTGGGGCACTCCGGTCTTATTCGTGAGGAAGAAAGATGGTTCTCTTAGAATGTGCATAGATTACCGTCAGTTGAACAAGGTTACTATCAAGAATAAGTATCCTCTTCCGAGGATTGATAATTTTTTTTATCAACTTCAGGGTGCCACTTGTTTTTATAAAACAGACCTCAGATCTCGCTATCATCAGTTGAGAGTAATAGGAAGTGATATCCCTAAGATAGCTTTCAGGACCCGCTATGGTCACTATGAGTTCCTAGTTATGTCCTTTGGTTTGACCAATGCTCCTGCAACATTCATGAACCTTATGAAGAGAGTATTCAAGCCTTATTTAGATATGTTTCTTATCATATTCATTGATGACATCCTAATCTATTCAAGGAATGAGGAAGATCATGCTAGTGATCTCAGAGTAGTTTTCCAAACTCTAAAGGATAAGGAGTTATATGCCAAATTCTCTAAGTGTGAGTTCTGGCTAGAGTCTGTGGTATTCATAGGTCACATTATTTCCGGTGATGGAATTCGGGTTGATACTCAGAAAATAGAGGCAGTGCAGAATTGGGCTAGACCCACATCTCCAACTGATATTAGGAGTTTCTTGGGGTTGGCTGGATATTACAGAAGGTTTGTCGAGGGGTTCTCATCTATTTCATCTCCTTTGACTAAGTTGACTAAGAAAACAGTTAAGTTTCAATGGTCTGAAACTTGTCAGAAAAGTTTTCAGGAATTGAAAAAGAGGGTGACTATTGCCCCAGTATTAACCTTATCAGAGGGTACGCAAGGTTTTGTGGTATATTGTTATGCGTCCAGAGTTGGATTGGGTTGTGTATTGATGCAGAATGGTAAAGTTATAGCTCATGCCTCCAGACAGCTTAAGGTTCATGAGAAGAATTACCCAACCCATGATCTAGAGTTGGCTGCTATAGTATATGCTCTGAAAATATGGCGCCATTATTTGTATGGTGTTCATGTGGATGTGTTCACTGATCACAAGAGTCTTCAGTATGTGTTTAGTCAGACAGAGCTTAATCTCCGATAGAGGAGGTGGTTGGAACTACTCAAGGATTATGACATGAGTATTCTCTATCACCCAGGTAAGGCTAATGTTGTTGCTGATGCTTTGAGCAGATTGTCTATGGGTAGTACCGCCCATTTTGAGAAAGACAAGAAAGAGTTAGCAAAAGATGTGCATAGACTTGCTCGATTAGGAGTTCGTTTAATGGATTCCAATGAAGGAGGAGTGGTGGTGATGAATGGGGCTGAATCATCATTAGTGTCCGAAGTTAAAGAGAAGCAAGACAAAGATCCTATTTTGCTTGAATTGAAGGTAAACGTTCATAAGCAAAAAGTACTAGCTTTTGAACAAGGGGGAGATGGTGTATTGAGGTATCAACGTAGATTCTGTGTACAAAAGGTTGATGAACTTCAGGAGAGGATCATGGAGAAAGCTCATAGCTCCAGATATTCTATCCATCCGGGTACCACAAAGATGTATCGTGACTTGAGAGAGGTTTATTAGTGGAGTAGTATGAAGAAGGGCATTGCAGAGTTCGTTGCTAAGTTCCCGATTAGCAAGCAAGTGAAGGTAGAAAACCAGAGGCCCGGTGGTATGGCTCAGAATATAGATCTTCCGGAATGGAAGTGGAAGATGATCAATATGGATTTCATCACAGGTATACCACGGTCCCGCAGACAGCATGATTCGATTCGGGAGATTGTAGATCGGATGACTAAATCATCCCATTTTTTACCGGTAAAGACTACCCATTCAGCAGAGAATTATGCCAAGATATATCTTCAAGAGGTAGTTAGACTTCATGGAGTTGCAGTGTCGATTATTTCAGAAGAGGTGCATAATTTACTGCACAATTTTAGAAGTCATTCCATAAAGGTTTGGGTTCAAAGGTGAACTTGAGTACTACATTTCATCCTCAGACTGATGGTCAAGCAGAGCGCACTATTCAGACTTTAGAAGATATGTCGAGGGCTTGTGTGATTGATTTCAAGGGTAATTGGAATGATCACCTACCTCTCATTGAGTTAGCTTATAATAATAGTTACCACTCTAGCATCCAAATGGCTCCTTATGAGGCTCTTAATGGGAGGTGATGCAGATCTCCTATTGGATGGTTAGCAGTTGGTGAAGCTGGGTTGATAGGATGAGTCTTAGTGCATCAAGCTATGTAAAAGGTAAAGATTATTCAAGAGAGATTGAAAATAGCGCAGAGTCATCAGAAATCATATACCGATGTTAGGAGAAAAGATTCAGAATTGGAAGTGGATGATTGGGTCTACTTGAAGATTTCACACATGAAGGTTGTTATAAGATTTGGTAAGAAGGGGAAGCTGTGTCCCGGGTATATTGGTCCCTACAAAATATCCAAGAGGATCGGTAACGTAGCTTATGAATTGGAGCTACCACAAGAGTTAGCAGCGGTTCATCTGGTATTTCATGTTTCGATGTTGAAGAAGTGTATGGGAGATCATTCACTTATCATACCTACTAAAGATATTAGTATTAAGGATAGATTATCTTATGAGGAGATTCCTATTCAGATTTAAGATCGCCAAGTTTGCAAGTTGAGGACCAAGGAAGTAACATCAGTAAAACTTCTGTGGAGGAATCAATTTATTGAGGAAGCTACTTTGGAAGCTGAGGAGGATATTAAGAAGAAGTAGCCACATCTCTTCGAATCCGGAGAGGTTCCAAATTAAGGTACTAATCCTTTTCTTTGCATTTACGTTAAGTTGACTTGTTGTGTTTACATTTTGCTTGTTGGGTGTTTGAGCTGGATGTTAGATGTTACACCCTTAGCCTACTAAGAGTAATGTCATTCGAGGACGAATGTTCCCAAGGGGGAGATATTGTAACACCCTGTTATTTGAACAAGCTAAAATTAGAAAGAACCATTTTTGGAAAGAATGATAATCTGAAATTTGGCAAGTTATGTTAAGTATGAGTTTTGGGTCAACTCCAAACGACCATAATTCCTTTTACAGAATGAGTTAGGTGGGCTGCAGGATATCAAATGAAAGGTCTTTGAATTATCTTTCCAATGCCACCAAGTTTTCTAGTTTTCGAGTTTGTATGACGAAGATATGCCCGTTTGAAGTCGGGCTATCTGAATAAGGAAAGTTATCCAGATTTTAGAAGGGTATTTTGGTCTTTTCATTACCCAATTAATTAAATACATTTTTAGTAATTTATTTGGGGTCTAAACTGAATGGGTTCAGTTTACGCACTCAAATTTCATGCTAGGGTTTTTAGAGAAAGAACTCAAGAGGAGAAAAGAGGAGAAATCAAGATTCGTCAAGTTCTTGCGATTTTGGTTGCAGAGTTCCTGAAGGATTCGATCCTAAGAGGTATGTGAGACTTTCATAGCATTGGGTTCGTTCACCCGCACGCCAATCATGTTTAGTTCAGAATTTTTTTTTATAGAAAGTTGAAAGTTTGATGATCTTGAATTGTGTTCTTGAAATTGGTTTTCGTTCTTGAGATTTAATGGGATTGTTGAGTTCTTGATGGAATTGTGTCGATTTTAGAGTAATTTAGGAGTAGATTCTTGTGTACATGTAGTGGGTATCTGAATATAAAGCGAAATTGAGAAAAAGAATCGAATTTAGGTGAATTGGGGTTAGAAAATGAGTAAGGAAAAAGTCAGGCGAAACTGGCAACCCAGTCAGCGTCGCGGACCTGCCCCCTCTTTTCACAGATTTTTATCCGTGTCGCGGACCCTTCTGCCTCGAAATTTATTTTGCGACCAAATAATAAAATGTAACACCGCGTCACGAACTTGCTTCTAGACAGTGATTGCTTGATCGTTTCTCGTGTTTAACTATCTAAAAGCACTCTAAATCATCATGATATCTTTCCTGTCACGAATCATAACCTTCAATTCATAATTCAAATTCAAGGTAGAGTTAAGAGCCAAGTCTAGAGAGTTCTTAGAGTCTCTTTCAAAAGTCTTTTGCAAACGTTTTAAAACTTATTTGAAACACTTGAGCATTGAGTTCAGTAAGAGCAAGAGTGAAGTTCATTACTTCAAAAGATTATATGGGATCTAAGTATTCCCAAAAGTTAAAATGTTTTCACATTTATACAAGAGAGGAAACACCAATTTCCAAGAGAGCTTTCGAGCTACTTTTTGAGTAATAATCTCAAACCATAAAAAGAATTATGTTTGTAAACATATGAGCTAGTTACATTTTGGGAGTAGTATTGAGCATCGATTTGGGGATGAGATTGAGTTCAGATAATTCCAAGTCTCCATAAACTGTGTAGCCAACATGGGTAAAAAAGGGTCATACTTTTTAGTTGATTCCTTAATGATTTTTGCATAGACTAGTGGATCCACTTAGTGAGTTAGGTTCTATACCCCCGGCAAGGTATAGGACGGCCCTGGCAGCGTGAGGAAAGATGATGTACCATCACTTAATCTCATAGAGATGGTTGTCGGTTAGAGAAACTCCCATAAAGATATATGGTATTCTTATATACACAAAGTTATTTGTATTTTCATATACAAACTGAGTAGTGTGTGTTTTTCAATACACTGAGTTGTTTCTACATGTTTTAAAGCTTTTCTTTATATTGCATCCTTATTATTGCTTTATATTGAAATAAGTTGAGTTGAGTTGAGACAAGGTAATTTTCTTCAGTTCCATTTCAAGCTTATGTTTTTTTTAGTATTTCCCTCGCATGCTCGTACATTCAATGTACTGATGCCATTTGGCCTGCATCATTTTATGATGAAGATACAGGTAACCAGGGTCAGCATTTAGCGCCTCGTTGTTCCAGTTGATCATTCAGAGTCATTTGGTGAGCCTTCTTGCTTTCCGGAGGATCCCTTTTTACATTGCTTTAGTATTTTTAGTTGTTAGGATGATCGGCGTCTTGTCCCGACATCCCTCATAGTTTTAGAGGCTTCATAGACACCTAGTTATAGTGCATTAGTCTTTTCATTTTCATTCTATTACATTGAGACTTGAGTTTTCCTTATTGGCCAGTTGAATGTTTCCTTTATAACATTCTAGTTTATTACATGGATTTATCTTTGTTGAGTAAAGTCTTCCGCTTAGTAGTAAGCCAGGCCAAGGGTTCGATTGGGGCCAACAATGGTTCTTGAGTGCCAGTTCCACCTAGGGTGTAGGTTCGGGGCGTGACAAACTTGGTATCAGAGCACAATGTTCAAGAGTCAGAGGCCCGGTGGTATGGCTCAGAAAATATATCTTCCAGAATGGAAGTAGGAGATGATCAATATTGACTTCATCACATATTTACCACGGTCCCACAGACAACCTGATTCGATTTTGGTGATTGTAGATCAGATAACTAAATCAGCCCACTTTTTGCCGGTACAGACTACCCATTCAGTAGAGGATTATGCCAAGTTATATCTTCAAGAAATAGTTAGACTTCATGGAGTTCCAGTGTCGATTATTTCAGATAGAGGTGCACAATTTACTGCACAATTTTGGAAGTCATTCTAGAAAGGTTTGGGTTCAAAGGTGAACTTGAGTACTTTTTTTCATCCTCAAACTTATGGTCAAGCACAGCGCACTATTCATACTTTAGAAGACATGTTGAGGGCTTGTGTGATTGATTTCAAGAGTAATTGGGATGATCACCTACCTCTCATTGAGTTTGCTTATAACAATAGTTACCAGTCTAGCATCCAAATGGCTCCTTATGAGGCTCTTTATGGGAGGCGATGCAGATCTCCTATTGGATGGTTTGAAGTTGGTGAAGTTGGGGTCATAGGACCAAACAAACTGCATCAAGCTATGTAAAAGGTAAAGGTTATTCAAGAGAGATTGAAAACAGCGCAGAGTCATCAAAAATCATATACCGATGTTAGGAGAAGAGATTTAGAGTTCGAAGTGGATGATTGGGTCTACTTGAAGATTTCACCCATGAAGGGTGTTATGAGATTTGGTAAGAAGGAGAAGCTGAGTCCCCGGTATATTGGTCCCTACTGAATATTCAAGAGGATCGGTAACGTAGCTTATGAGTTGGAGCTACAGCAAGAGTTAGCAGAGGTTCATATGGTATTTCATGTTTCGATATTGAAGAAGTGTATGGGCGATCCTTCACTTATTATACCTACTGAAGATATTGGTATTAAGGATAGCTTATCTTATGAGGAGATTCCTGTTCAGATTTTAGATCGCCAAGTTCGGAAGTTGAGGACCAAGGAAGTAGCATCAGTCAAAGTTGTGTGGAGGAATCAATTTGTTGAGGAAGCCATTCGGAAAGCTGAGGAGGATATGAAGAAGAGGTACCCACATCTCTTCGAATCCGGAGAGGTTCCAAATTAAGGTACTAATCCTTTTCTTGGCATTTATTTTAAGTTTACTTGTTGTGATTACATTTTGCTTGTTGGGTGTTTGAGCTAGATGTTAGATGTTACACCCTTAGCCTACTAAGAGTAATCTCATTCGAGGATGAATGTTTCCAAGGGGGAGATATTGTAACACCCCGTTATTTGAAAGAGCTAAAATTAGAAAGAACCATTTTTGGAAAGAATGAAAATCTAAAATTTTGCACGTTATGTTTAATATGAGTTTTGGGTCAACTTCGAACAACCATAACTCCTTTTACAGAATGAGTTAGGTGGGCTACAAGATATCAAATGAAAGGTCTTTGAATTCTCTTTCCAATGCCATCGGGTTTTCTAGTTTTCAAGTGCGTATGAGGTACATATGCCCGTTTGAAGTCGGACTGTCTAAATAAGAAAAGTTACCTATATTTTAGAAGGGTATTTTGGTCTTTTCATTACCCAATTAAATAAATCCATTTTTAGTAATTTATTTGGCGTCTAAACTGAATTGGTTCAATTTACGCACTCAAATTCCACGCTAGGGTTTTTAGAGAAAGAACTCAAGAGGAGAAAGGAGGAGAAAAGATCAAGATTCGTCAATTTCTTGCGATTTTGGTTGCGGAGTTCGCCAAGGATTCGATCCTAAGAGGTATGTGAGACTTTCATAGCATTGGGTTCGTTCACCCATGCCAATCATGTTTAGTTCAGCGAAATTCGTTGTAGAAAGTTGAAAGTTTGATGATCTTGAATTGTGTTCTTGAAATTGGTTTTCTTTCTTGAGATTTGATGGGATTGTTGAGTTCTTGATGGAATCGTGTCGATTTTAGAGTAATTTAGGAGTAGATTCTTGTGTACATGTACTGGGTATTTGAATCTAAAGAGAAATTGAGAAAAAGAATAAAATTTAGATGAATTGGGGTTAGAAAACGAAAAAGGAAAAAGTCGGGCGAAACTGGCAACCCAATCCACGTCACGGAGAGGTCATTAACGACTCTGCCATAAAATAATTCGCGACCAAATAATAAAATACATCTCTGTGTCGCAGACTTGCTTCTAGATAGTGATTTCTTGATCGTTTCTCATGTTTAACTATCTAAAAGCACTCTTAATCATCATGATATCTTTCCTATCACAAATCATCTTGAATTCATAATTCAAATTCAAGGTAGAATTAAGAGCCAAGTCTAGAGAGTTCTTAGAGTCTTTTTCAAAAGTTTTTTGCAAACGTTTTAAAACTTGTTTTAAAGACTTGAGCATTGAGTTGAGTAAGAGCAAGAGTGAAGTTCATTTCTTCAAAAGATTATATGGTAAATAAGTATTCCCAAGAGTTAAATGGTTTTCACATTTAAAGAAGAGAGGAAACATTGATTTCCAAGATAGCTTTCGAGCTAGTTTTTGAGTAATAATCACAAACCACAGAAAGAGTTATGTTTTTAAACATATGAGCTAGTTACATTTTGGGAGTAGTATTGAGCACCAATTTGCGGACGAGTTTGAGTTCAGATAATTAAATGTCTCTATAAACCGTGTAGCCAACATGGGTAGCAAAGTGTCATACTTTTTAGATGATTCATTAATGCTTTTAGCATAGACTAGTGGATCCACTTAGTTATTTAGGATCTATACCCCTCACAAGGTATAGGACGACCCTAGCAGCGTGAGGCAAGATGTTGTACCATCACTTAAACTCATAGAGATGGTTATCGATTGGAGAAACACCCACAGAGATATGTTGTATTCTTATACACACAGAGTTATTTGTATTTTCAAATACAAACTGAGTTATTGTGTGTGTTTCAATACACTGAGTTGTTTTTATATGTTTTAAAGTTTTTCTTTATATTGCATCCTTATTATTGCTTTATATTAAAATGAGTTGAGTTGAGTTGAGACAAGGTAAGTTTCTTCAGTTCCATTTCAAGCTTATGTCTTGTTTAGTCTTCCCCTCGCATGCTCGTACATTCAATATACTGATGCCATTTGGCCTGCATAATTTAATGATGTAGATACAAGTAACCAGGATCAGCATCCAGTACCTCGTTGATCCAGTTGAGTGTTCAGAGTCATTTGGTGAGCCTTCTTGCTTTCCAGAGGATCCTTCTTTACATTGCTTTAGTATTTTCAATTTTTGGAAAGATTGGGGTCTTGTCCCGACATCCCTCATAGTTTTAGAGGATTTATAGACGGCTAGTTAGAGTTCATTAGTCTTTTCATTTTCATTCTATTATGTTGAGACTTGAGTTTGCCTTATTGGCCAGTTGAATGTTTCCTTTATTACATTCTAGTTTATTACATGGATTTATCTTTGTTCAGTAAAGTCTTCCGCCTAGTATTAAGACATGCCAAAGGTTCGCTTGGGGCCAGCGATGGTTCTCGAGTGCCAGTTCCGCCCAGGGTGTAGGCTTGGGGCGTGACATTAAATTTCTATATTCCCTTATTTATAGAAGTGGGGTCCTCACAACCATAAACAAGATCCTATTGACACGGCTTCATAGATATCCCAGAACACTTGAACTCTGTGCTCAGATACTAAGCTTGTCAAGATCCGAGCCTACACCCTAGACGTGGCCGGCACTCAAGAACCATTGATGGTCCCCAAGCGAACCCTCATCCTTGCTGACTACTAGCAGAAGACTACCTTGAGCATACATAAGCATCAAATTAAAAGAAACATTTAAAAACAGTTTATAAATCTCAAAACTTTGCTGAATATACTTAGTATGAAACATAAGTTTTAAATAAAATATCTGAATCTGAAAGACTCTCAAAAACTATCTATTTATGAAGCCTCTACTATTAAGAAATGATGCTGGGAAAAGACCCACGACACCTCAAAACTCCTAACTGGAAAGTAACTGTGAAGTCCTCTGGAATACAAGGAGGCTCACCAAAGCTAACTGTAGTGTAGAGTGTTCTCAATGAAGCGTTCTGTTGATAATCATGAAGACATATATCTTCATAATAAAAGGATTTAGGTCGAATGACATCAATACATGGAATGTACAAGTATATAATATAGCTAAGTAAATAAATAACTGAACTGAATGACTGAAAGCAACTCAACTGAATCAATACATGGATATGAAGTGAAAGCCATTTAAGCTTTAGAATAAAATATACAATGAAAGCAACATGAAATAATATACTTTACTTGTGGGGAGTTTCTCTAACCGACAACCATTACCATGAGCCTAGCAATCATACAACATTTTGCCTCATGTTGCCAGCGCCATCCTATAATTGCTGGGGTATAGGATGATATCGTGACTATGGATCTATTTAATTGGCCTTCTTAGAGGCAGTGAGGAGTCGCATGAAGAATCAATGTTATCCTATCCTACACTGGCTACATAGTTCTGTGGGACTTCCAAATCATAAAAGACTCTAACTCAACTCGGTGCTCGATACTACTCCCGAAATAATTAATATAACTTTGTGGTCAATTTACCCATTACAAAGAATAGGATTCTTACATTACTTGAAATACTTTCCAAAACATAAGACGTGTTTACCTTCTTGAAAACATGCACTTATGAACTTATCTTTCAAGTCCAATAATTAACATAGGTACATATGTATATGTATATATATGAATAAAATAGCATTAGAAACTCTTAAGTCTTTATGAAATAGAACCTTTAAACTTTTTCTCTAAACACATTTGAAACACCATGGTTGACTTTCAAAGACTCTCAAGACTTATAACTCAATTCGTAGGGTTCATGCAGAATTATGGGCATGCACGACTCATCTTGAGGACCTCAATAACCATATAGAACCTCATGAATATAACTCTTTCTCAAAACTCATCTTTACTTCCTCAAAAACTCAGTTTAAAACTAAAGTGTTGGCTTTAAAAATCTTTTCAAGATTTATAACTCAAAATAGGGTTCATGTTGAATTATAGACATGAAAAAATCAACTCAAGGACCTCAATAACAATATAGAAACTCAATACTTAGGAATCAAATTTAAAAAAATTAGAAATTCAAAACTCAAAATCAACTTAGCTCAAGAATACTCAAATCTAGGGGTAGAATCCTAGATTTCTCTTTTACTAATTTTAAAGTAGATGTAGGGCGTGAGGACAAAATAGTCAAACACTATGATAGCCTTATATACCTGGAAGAACAAGGTTCTTGAAGGATCTTGAAGAATAACTTGATTAGAAGCCTTGAAACCCTAGCTTGAAGGAGAACAATCAAGAAAATCTTTCTTGAGATTCTTGAATTGGTTTCTTGAAATCTCTATGGCCAAAAAATATTATTTTCATTAGTGATTCATAATTGTATGGAGGAATTTAAGTTGGAAAGAATGGAATTCTTGGAGAAAAACTTACCTTGAAGAAGAATCTTGAAAAAGATGGGAAGAATCTTGAATGGAGTCTTCTACTTTGATTTTTCCTTAGAGTTTTGCCTTAGGGTTTGATAGAGAAGAGAATGATGGATTAAAAGATGAAAATATAATTGTTTAGGGATTTTTAGGAGTTAATAAATCCATTTTTAAGGTTTTCCTAGTGGTATAAGGAGAAGAAAATTACCTTATTATAGAACTTTCCCACGGCTAAAACGGAACTGCACTACACCAGTTACTAAAATGATCATAACTTTTTACTCAGAAATTGGATTAATGTGAAATTGGTGGCGTTGGAAAGAGGATTCAAATACATTTAATTTGATAGGTTATGGGCCACGTAACTCTTTATATTCTAAGAGATATGGTCATTTGAAGTTGACCTAAGTAGAATCTTACATCATAACTTAATGGGTAATGAAGCTTTCAACTCAACTTTGTGGTAGGAGATTCTAGTGACCTTAATTGATATCCAAAATCATTCCCACACTAAAGAATTACCTTTACACATATGGGAAATTTAATAATCACCCGATATGACCCTACAAGTAAATGAAGAATGGTTCGAGTCCTAACTTTTAAATTTTCAGGGTGTTACAATCTCGACTCACGTGGTCAATGGATCCTGAGTCTACAATCCACATAGGATAATATTCAGTTAGTAAAGAAGTGCTAGAAACATATGTAGCACTTATAGATGCATTTGGAAATGCAATCTTTTTGGACTAGGTATATTTACGAGCAAAATGGCCCAATTCTTGGCAATTGTAGCACTTCATTTTACTCTTGTCTCTCTTCTTGAAAAACCATTTTCCTTACTTGAAATTTGGCTTCTTCTTTTTCTTAGAAGGTCCTTCTCCAGTCTCTTTGTCTTTCCCATTTCTTTTCCAATTTTTCTTGCGCTTGAAGCCTGAAGATTTTGTACCACTTGACTCTACCACAAAGGCATTAGAAGTAGTTTTAGCAGCACCAAGGCGCTCATCTTCATGTTCAACATGACGTGCAACATCAGAAAAAGTTTTGATGCTGTCATTATGGGTCAAGTTAACCTTCAAATGTTCCCAATTATTGGGAAGAGACCGAATCACTGCCTGAACTTGTTGTTCATCTGAAAGAACATGGCCAGCACTCTTGAGTTGAGCTATCACGTTTGACATTACCCTAAGGTATTGTTTGATATTCTGATCATGCCGTTTTTTGTAAGTGTCAATTTTGATAGTCAATTGTCGGAGGCGGGTTACAGACATACCCCCATATGTTCCTCGCAGATGTGCCGACATAGCAGGAGCAGTTGGGAATTCCTCACATTCATGTATGAGGTCATCAACCACAGAACTAACTATTATTCCACTTGCAGTGGAATTATTATTTTTCTCAGCTTTGTAAGCTTCAAGTTCCCTTCCGTGTTGTGCAAAATTACCCTCTTCTGGTTGATTCAAAACATGGTTTATACCTTCCAGAGCATTTTGCTCTGCTAGTACATACCATATTTTACGACTCCAGATGTCATAACTGTCACTATTAAGTTTTTCACCTTTGTTTATCGGCAGATTGAACTGTACTATCGGAACTGTGCTCTGAAGATTTTTTTAAAGTAACCCAGTCAGATGTCTCAGAAAGGGTAGTGATCTCCCCCTGAAAAGTATCACGACCATAAAGAGAAGAAAAGGGAGGGCTATACCTCTACCTAGACAAAGAGGACTTTAAGGCAGCCTCGTAGGAGACATTGGATGTAACTAGCTTTCAAAGGCGGAGGAGTCAAAAGAAACTTTCGCTTCAAAATAGAGGTGATTAGAATTTTTTCCCATTCACATCTTTCAAAAAAAACTTCTACCTCGAGCACACGCAATGGAGCCCTGGGTTACCAAAAGCGATCAATCTTTCTTCTGGTGGGAGGGAGTCTTGTAAAGGGGGTTCCACTTGACTGTAGCCGTAGCGAAAGAGAAATAAAAAAATAAGAACTTTCTTGACCGGTCATGCAACACCCTCCAGCTAGGGAACTCTTCATCGAATAGAACCCTTCTTTCTGTAATTCTATTTGCATCCTCAAAGGACGTGATCCTGGCTCAGAAAACTCTTCATCAGCCGTCAGAGGATTCGTTTGTGACTTCCCCCTTTCGGAGAGTTTTCAATCGCGATCCAAGCTCAGCAAAGAATCAAAACCTTCCCCAATAAATATAGGATTCGTCGAATGTGAATTCATGAGCAAAGCTGATCAAAAGGTGTGGTGTACTTTTTATCACTTGGAAGGGTAAGGATCGGCTGGATGCCTTGGAGGCACCATAGATTGCACCGTTGGCAACGTCACTTTTGAGTGCCCCTAACCTTGAGGGGGCCGTAGGTCGAGTTCTGGGCTAACATTAGTTGAACCTTTCTAACTGACACCCCAGTCATAATGCCACCCATTTTTTTTTCTTTTGAACAAGCCGTGCGGTACCCCGGAGAGAAGAAATTTCAAAATGAATTGAAAAGAATATCAATATAAGACCCAGATGTAACCTGTGCGGAGCAAGCCTACACTGGCCTGCAACTGCTTTCTCATTGGCTCCATTAGGGTTCGTAGTCTCATTCTGAAAAGGTTTTTTCTTTCTCCAGATATACTCTCAACTTTCCTTGCTATCCTATCAAAAGGTCAGTCAATATCAGAGCACAACCTATGTTGCCCCGAATAGAACATAAAAGGACAATAAAACAATAAAAGAGAAGAAGGATAGATATTATAGATACCTCCACACGTGTTTAAGCCGTACAAACATTCTTTTCTTATACACTTTACAATCGTATTCTACTCAAAAATCCGTAAACAAAATATCTCTCTTCTCTGCGAATCATTTTTTGAACAGTGAAATCCATTATAGTTGATTGATGCAAATCCTAATCCCATTCTGTGACAACTTTGAGTGCGATCGGAAAGGAATAAGGCCCAAAATGTCTACGTCGAAAGAAAAGGCAGTCTTTAAGTGATCTGACTCCGGTGGATTCTCGAGAAGAGAGGAGCCGTGGTGGTCCCCCCCGGACCGCCCGGATCCCACGAGTGAATCGAAAGTTGTATCTACATTGGATCTCACCTGAATCATCCCATCTATCCTCATGAGGAGGAGTTTGGTGTCAAACCCCGGTTCGAATAGGAGGAGTACGCCATGCTAATGTGCCTTGGATGATCCACTTCTCAGGGTCAGGCGCCGATGAGCACATTGAACTATCCATGTGGCTGAGAGCCCTCACCGCTCAGGCACAACGACGCAATTATTAAGGGTGCACTATTTTTTTTAATATTAATATTTAAGAAAAGTGACGAATTACTTCGACAGTCGAACATTGTTACATTACCTTCCCAATGGACAGTGGGTTCGTAGTCTCATCCTGAAAAGGTATTTTTCTTTCTCCGGATATACTCTCAACTTTCCCTGCTATCCTATTAACAGGTCAGTCAATATCAGTAGTGGAGGAAGAAGAGTAGCACCCTAGGATCCGACCTACATGAACTTCTTTCTTCTCTTATGATATTTCTAGAATGCGAAAAAAAGAAATAATGGGGAATAGAATACAAGTGTTGAGTACCAGCTTCTACTCTTGTGAAAGGTGGGCCTGACCTCTTCCTTTCTATTTAGAAAGTGAAAGTCCTTGCCGGTGTGACAGTATGAGTAGACGGTGCTCTTCTCTTTCCGGGTTCATAATCGGTGCTATTGAATCTGCAATTAAGGGAATATCGCCAGTTCTTTGAAAAAGAGTTCCGCTCAGGAATCCCTTTGAGGGAGGTTTAGCCTTTGTGGCACTAGTGTGCCACAGAAGTCATGGGTGATCATTGGTCCGATGCTTCGGGCGAAACCAGTCTGACGGGCGGTGTGTACAGGGCCCGGGTACATATTCACCGCGGCATGCTGATCCGCGATTACTAGCGATTCCAACTTCATGTTCCCGAGTTACAGAGAACAATCATAACAGAGGCAATTTTTTCGGTTATAGATGCTATTACAAAACTTCGTAAGAAAATATCTCGAGAACTCTATGAAGATCGAATTAGGTCTCAACGAGCGAATCGGTGTTTTACTACCAACCACAAGTTTCATGTTCGACACACTATTCATACGGGAAATTATGATCAAAGAGTTCTTTATCAACCACCATCTACTTCAGAGATCCCTACGGAAATCTTTTTCAAATACAAAAATTCAGTATCTTCCACCGAATTAGTGAATTAGACAGGATTCCTTTGTCCAGAATAAGAAGTGGTGGGTCAATTTTCATAAGATTGAATGTACTTATTCGATCTAATAGAATGATTTTGCCGTATCCAGACTAATACCAATCCAAGCCACGGGTCTTCCGGGGCGGGGGTGGACAGATGTAGGCTTGGGGGATCTGTCTTTTCTTTCTACAATGAAAGAAGTCTTAAGTCCGGGAGCAGTAGCTAGAGTTTGTAGGGCTGAACAAAACTGACTTTAAGACACAACACCTTACATTATTACATATTACCCCTAGTGAGTTCTTTTGAATTTTATATAGTGCTATTCCATTGTCAATCCTTAGAACTATTATAAGAACCCTTAAAGATAGGTCCGAGATCTACATCTATGAAGAATTGAAAGGTTCGAATGATCAACTCGGCAATCAGTTGTTAGAATCAATAGGTCTTTAAATTGTTCGCCTTATTGACTGCTAGGGAGTCTACCCACATTCAAAGAGTGCCCTGCTCTACGAAAGGAAAATGGGCTCGGGCGACAGATCAATAGTTGACTCGCTCTTTGATGTGTTGCACTTTCTTTTTCTTTTTTTGAGGCATATCGTAGTAAGGAAAGGAAGTGAGGGCACTCATTCGAATCGAATAGCTGAAACTACTATAACTCCTATTTTTATGCTTTAAGAGAAGCCTTATATTGGGGGGAGCTTTCTCAATCCAAGCTAACTAATAGAAGAAAAGAGAAGAAAGGAAGATCTTATAAGGGACTCACCCCATCTTTACATAAGAAATTTCTGGAACGGAAAAAATAGATGCTTTCATGGACTACTTTGACTTACTGTGACAACAGCTACTACGCATCCCACATAAGATAATGCTATCGACGAAACAACTATTTATCCAATCCAGCATATCACCATGACCTGGCACAGAGCCAATCTTTACTTGTCGACATCCGTAACGAAGAGTTCTAACAGCAGTTACACAGCCCCCACTTGTACTCCGGCTAATAGGGGAAAGGTTTTGTTTTTCAAATCCAGGTTTGACTCTGATTAGATCCTTAGCGCAAGCGTTAAGTAAGCAAGATACCGCTCCGTGGCTCTCATTCGTATACATCTTCTCTTTGTTTCCCGTGCCTCTAGTGACTTAGAGACAGAGTTCAAAAAGGTCAAATCCTTGATGATTCCATCATCTATGATTGAGTTGTGAAAACTTCTGGATAGGTATCCTCCATCTGAACTGAATTCTTTCTGGTTAAAGAGCAAAGAGCCATATACGTTCTATTGTAACATCTGCTAATGTACCTCGTAGTTGGGTTGTACCTTCCTTAGGTGTCAAATGTGATGTTGTATCGGGTCGTTTAAATCAAACCTCTATTTTGGTACAACGAGAAGGAGTTTACTATGGTAGTCGTGTTATGGGTGACCTTGTTGCACGGTTCAGAGATCACTTTTGTATGTGATGCAAGTGAACGTCTACGAAAAAGCTGTCGTAAAGTTTCGTTCTTCATTCCGTCACCCCTCATTCGCCCTTTACTAATATAATAGAAAGGTAAGACAAAAGCAAGAGTGAAACTACGAGCTAAAAGTAGGCGTGCCAAGGCTGTCGGTTGAGGCCTCATCGGGCTTTCATAAATCAGTCTCTCAACAATCAGTATTTCTTATGAATAGTAGGGCACTGATGGCCAGGCATAGGTGGAACTCTTTCATAGGCAGCTCTCGAGGCAGTGGCTTGAAACTAATCTCTCGCAGTCACCCACCATGATCGGAGCTGCTATCACTCACCCGGCTGGATGTCAATCTGACGGATGGATAGGCGTAGCAGAAAAGAAAGGGTCAATTACAAGAGGAAGGTGGAGGAAAAAAGATGAGAGAGCCACTGCTCTCCCTTTCACTTGAAACAAGAGTTTCGTGCCAAGCATAAAGATTGAATCAATAGGACCATATTATAATCCTCGTAATGCCGCTAATTCAAGAGTTTGCTGAGCTTCTTTTGGATTAATGTCACTACCCTTCTCCGCGTAGCAGGAGAAACTTTTAATTTATTATGATCCCAAATGATGGATTCAATAAGTTCTTGCCAATAACCACGTCCCTTGCGGGATGTTCCTTTGTTAAGCAAGTCAGACACTTAAAACAGAAATCTGGATTCTTGTACATTGCCTTATATTTAAAGCAATGTGCAGTAGGGCTCCAATGACAATGAGGTCATTTTTACATGGGCTTGGACTTGCTTTGATGATGAGTAGGCTTGTCGCCCAGAGTGAAGTGATTCTAGGGCTGCTTAATCAAGAAGTAAATTGATTGAAAGTAGTACGTCTGCAGGGATCTGTCGGTAACAATTTGACCGGGACACATCCAATTGAAAGTCTAATCCCAACCTCTATGGAAGGAGCTCCAAAAAAGACTTGACTTCAGAGCGGGGAACCTTCCTACAAGTGAGCACCAAATCGCCGCGTGGAAACCTCATTTTTTTGGGGGGTTGTCCCCACTGGTTTGCGAAAGCAATGGGAGACTGTCTCCATAGAACCCCCCAGAGACTTTCATCCCCAGTATTCTCTATGGGCAAAGGCGCTTAGCTCGGTGGAAACAAAAGCCTTTTCCTCAGAATCCTATTAAATAGAAATAGAAAATGAAATAAACTCAAGCTCACTTCAAGTGCAAAATGGACTTGTCGTACCTGAAACGGAATTGGCTCACCGGCTTGGTTCCCTCACTTCCTTGAATATGGTCACTAATCGGTTGTAAGCTGAGACTTATGTCACAAATAAATAGATACACTTGTTCATTGGTATACGATCCGCGCTCTCCAAAGAGCAACTGTTCTCAAAATCTCACTCAAAAGGTGCTGAGTTGGAATCCCATTCTAACTAAGGATTCTTGTGGTTCCGGAGGATCCAACTACAGGAGAACCAGGAACGGAGGGCTTCCCCCCCTTTCGCCCGACTCTTTGGTTTTAAGAACGCTGGTTTTAAGAATGAGTCATTGCCCTTCTCCGACCCTGACTGCCCTTTTTTTCTCTTTATTCAAAGTAAGCAGATCGAAAGCACGAAAAGAAAAGTCTTAGCGTGCCCTTACTCTAATTCGAAATACGTCTCTTTCTTTCTATTCAAATTCCTCTCCCTTCATTCCTCGATCCACTTATAAATTCTTGGTGTAATACCCTCTCGTAAATGATTGGTGTAAGAATTTCTCACTAATCAGGTGTGATCAGATCAAATCACACATCGCAGTATACTAGGCCTTCTAATTCTTTAAGAGGTTTATCTAAATGATTCACAATATAACTAGGAAGACGTTTTAAATACCACACATGGGTTACTGGGCATGCGATTTTCATATAGCCCATTTGATACCTTCGTATCCGAGAATCAACAAATTCGACTCCGCATTGTTCACAAAATTTTGGGTCTTCTTTCTCATCTCTGATTACTCGATAATTTCCACAAGCACAAATTCCTCTTTTTATAGGACCAAAACTTATTTCACAAAATAATCCATCTTTTTTCCAGTTTATTTGTTTTGTAATGAAAAGTATAGGGTTTTGTTACCTCTCCAACTATCTCTCCATTAGGCAGGATTTTTTGGCCTAAGCACTTATTTGTTGAGGAAAAACTAATCCAATTCGGAGCTGTTGATGTTTATATCGATCAATCATAGAAGAAAAAATATTATACATTCTGATTAAGCTTCCTTCCTATTAATCTGTAAGTTCTTCTCAGATACAAGGACCTTTATGGGGAAGAAAGAAAATTAAAGAACCCGCAAATATCAGAAAAACGACAATTATTGTTAACCAAGGAAACTAATTCGTAGTAAAGACAAGATACACGTGTACCACCTTTCACTTTCAGTTAATCAGGGCTTAGGCCCGGCGGCCCTTCCATTTCTGAATGAAGCCTTAGAGACGAACTATAGAAGGAGACAGGCTTCAGCCTTTTCAGAGTAAGCGCTCCCAGGTACCTGTAATTGTGATCCATTTGCCAGAATAAAGTGGTCTTTCTGTAGAAACCTCCACGAACTATCGTCGTTTTTTGATGGTCCTGGAGACTTTTTAGTTCATCATGCTATTGCCCTTGGTTTACATACAACTACATTGATCTTAGTAAAAGGTGCTTTAGATGCATGTGGTTCCAAATTAATGCCAGATAAAAAGGATTTCAGTTATAGTTTTCCGTGCGATGGCCCAGGATGAGGCGGTGTTGTCGCTTCGGTGAATCACTTGAGCCCTGATACATTTTCGGTGCCATGGAGCTCGCTCCGAATAAAGAAGAAATGAGTTGTTTTCTCTCGGCTCGGGTATTCAGTAAGTTCACTTTTTCAGAAAGGCATAATTCTTTCCCAGCCGGCTGGAAAGTGGATGCAGAATTACCGGTCTTAGTCTTCAACTTTTAGCTTAAAAAAGGAAAAAAATTTCAGTTGAGTCAAAAATCTGGTAGCGCAGGTTGGATCTTAGCCTAAATTTGTGCGTTCCCTGTTTAATGATCGAGTAGCTTTGACTTCACCTTTAATCGAGATTTAGAAAGAGGTCTGCGTACCCCATATAGAATAGAAAATAGAAAAGAATGTTTTTCATTTTTGATCTTGCTCGGGAAGGTAATGAGATTATTTGCGAGGCTTGCAAATGGAGCCTGGAACTAGCTGTTGCTTGTGAGGTATGGAAAGAGATCGTATTTAATTTTGCAGCAGTGGACGTTTTAGATAAGTAAAAACACCATTGATCATTCCAGCTCGCCATATCGAGGGACGGATAAGGAATTCGGGGAAGGCTATTGGAGAAAGATCCTCTCGCCACTTTTATCTTTCACTTAACTTTTCTATCCGGAAAGGAGGAGTATCTTAGCGGAAGCCATTACGTCAGCTTAATTAAGAGGCCTTATCCGTGCTAGCAGATTAGTCTCAGACCTACTCTTACTTTTTGATGCCATGTCTGTTTTGAGATATAATCAGGCAAGAATTTTTAATCAATTATGCATGTGACATACACATTCAAGCAAAACAATTCTCATAAAGGTTTCATATTTAAATGTAAAATCGAAAATATTTAACCAAAATTTGAAACTAACTTCCTAATGTGTACACTATTATATTTTAGACTATAATCACAAAAAATTTCATGTCTAATAATCAAACACCATATGATAATGTGCAATAGAATAATAATCCACTTATCTAAAAAAGAGGATAAAACTCAAGTATTCATATTAAAGCATAATCAAAGATGTTCATCACATAGTTTGTAAAGAATAATAACAAAATTCAATACTAAACTATGTTTATGTTGTGAAGTTTTACCCCCTTAACTCTTATATTTACCGTATACTTCTATAATGGTTCACTATCCCCAATTTCGAAATAAGTTTCTTTCAAGTCAATCTTCCAATATTCTGGTAAGGAATGATACAAAACATCGTATGCTTCCCTCTCTTCAACTTGAATGACACTTTCATTAACCTCATCAAATTTTATGACAAAGGATTTGAGGAAGTCTAATAAAGAGTCAAGAGGATCCATCTTCAAAGACAAACTATTTTAAATCTTTTTCTCTTTTCCTTTGAATGGCCCTTTGATTCCTTAACATATTCTGTGTCGCCCTCGAAACACCAATCCGTATGTTTTCTCTCCCTATGAAACATGTTTTATGGCGACGTGCTCCTCTACATTGTCCTTTTGCTCTTCGAGAACTCCCACTTGGAATAATTTGAATTTGTTCCTGTTCAGCCATGTCTGAAATAGGAATAAGAAAACAATAAGAATGACTGAACCATTCAATGTGAAAATATATGTTAGTTTCTATTGTAGAAGACAAAAAAAAAACTATTTAAGGAACACAAAGACTAAACGAATAAACAAGACCAATATATTTGAAAATACATAATTTATAAACACATATAATATATATATATATATATATATATATAGATATATATATATATATATAATAATCCTAAAAGGACACAAATTCCTTTTCCAAAAAAAAGTAATCCTAAAAAGGACATAAAACTCATCCCAGGAAAATTAATCTTAAAAAAAAATATTTTTTTTTCAACTTCAAAAGTTCTTGTCTCACTCGTTTTAAATCTGTTATTCTATAATAATATATTTTCAGAAAGCTACAAACGAGTAGATCATGAAAACTGACATTTCGAACCAAAAAACTGTACATCCAATTTCCTAATCACAACCAACAGAATCAGTTTTTCCCGAAAAATAGTCTAAAACAGCCAACTTTTAAAAATTCATATCTCACTCATTTTAAATCTGTTTTTCTGTTATAATATATTTTCGGAAAGATACAAAGGAGCAGATCATGAAAAAATAAGTTTCAACCAAAAAATATTGTACAACCAATTTCCAGATCGCAACAAACAGAAGCAGTTTTTTTTTTTAAAAAAAAAACAGAATTTCTTTCTTTGTAGGATAAGGAATTTTATCAACAATATGAGTCAGAATCAAATAGAATTTTGAATCTTTTTTACCATATAATTAGTCCACATTCAAATAGCCAAAAAAACTTAACATCTTCCAATTTTTTTCTTTTCACTGATTTTCAAGGAAAAAATTTGTCACAGATTATGTTTTATCAACAATACAGAGAATGTACATGGAAGTATCAAATAATTTGATCCATTAACGATAACTCTGATACCAATGAAGGAATTTTATAGGCAAAACAACAACAAGATGTGTACCTAATAACTTGCCGCGGAAATATTTGTTGTTGATTTTGTCGTCGAAAGGAATTGCTCCAGATCTCTCTTTGAATCAAAAGGAAACAAAGATTATTTTTGTTCACAAACTAACAGTCTCCTTAGAGTGTAGATTGATTTGTCTAAGAAACTTTCTTCTCTGTTTCTTTACTGATATTTTATTCTTAACATTTCTCACGTTTTTCCTTTCTTCTCTTTTACGTTCACATGTCTCTTTCAAGTTACTCCCACTTGGAGTCTTTTAAGGGGAGGTTGAATAGTTGATATATAATTGTTCCCTCATATCCTTTTAAAATTAATTAAAATAGATAGGGCAAAATAGATTGGGTCTGGTCAGTCCACATGGGCGACCCACAACCAAAAATTTATAGTTTACGTATGTTTACTTGATTAAAAATAAAAGTGATGCTTTTGAAAATTTTATAACTTATCTCCATGAAGTTGAAAATTAGTTTGGTAGAATAATAAAAAGAATTAGAAGTGATAGAGGCCGTGAATATGAGTCAAATGAGTTTAATTCTTTTGTTAGATCAATGTGAATAATTCATGAAACTACTCCTCCTTATTCTCCTTCATCTAATGCTATAGCGGAAAGAAAAAATAAAACTTTGGTTGAATTGACTAATGTCATGCTTATTGAGTTACAGGCACCTTTAAATTTATGGGGTGAAGCTATTTTAACTGCATGCTATGTGTTGAATCGTGTGCCTCATAAAAATTCAAAATTGACACCTTTTGAATTGTGGAAAGGTTACAAGCCAAGTTTGAGATATCTAAGAGTTTGGGGTTGTCTAGCCTTATGAGGCTAATGGATCCCAAGATTACAAAATTGGGTAAGAAAGTTAGTACTTGTGCTTTTCTTGGTTATGCTTCAAATAGTACATCACATAGATTTTTTAATCTTGAAGATAATATTGTGATAGAATCGGGTGATGCTATTTTTCATGAGAATAAAATCCCTTTTGATTCTAAAAATACTGGGGGTCAAAGGATTGAATAAAATATTTTGTCACTACCTAATTCTTCTACTTCTACTTTTAAAAATAAAGAAATTGATGATTTGGAGTTAAGAAGAAGTAAAAAAGGTAGAGTAGAAAAAGATTTTGGTCCTGATTTTTATGTGTTTAATGTTGGAGATGGTCCTCTCACTTTGAAAGAATCTTTATCTTCACATGATTCTATTTTTTAGAAAGAGGCTGTAAATGATGAAATGGAATCACTAATTTCTAATAAAACTTAGAAGTTAGTTGATTTACCACCGGGTTGTAAAATAATTGGTTGCAAATGGGTCTTACGAAAAAAGTTGAAACCGGATGGATTTATTGATAAATATAAGGCTAGACTTGTTGCAAAAGGTTTTAAACAACTAGAAGGCCTAGAATTTTTTGATACTTTTTCACAAATAACAAGAATTACATCCAGAAGACTTTTAATTACTATGCTGTAATTTTTGATTTTTCAATTCATCAAATGGATGTAAAAACAACTTTTTTAAATGGAGACCTAAATGAAGAAATTTATATGGATTAACCTGAATAAAGCAGGCCAGGAAAGAAAAGTGTGTAAACTTACTAAATCTCTATGGCTTGAGACAGGCACCGAAGCAATGGCATGAAACGTTTGATTCATGCATGATTGAAAATGGTTTTAAAACAAATGAGTGTGATAAGTGCATATATCATAAGTATTGGAATAATTCACATGTGATTATTTGTGTCACGCCCCGACCCTACCCCCTTGACGTAAACATGAGACCTAGGATCACGAGTGACTCCAAAGCCCTTATCTAGAAGGTCATTCAGCTGCTCTTTCAATTCCTTAAGCTCAGTTGGAGCCATTTTGTAAGGAGGAATCCAAATAGGCTAGGTGTCTGGAGAGAGATCTATTTCAAAGTCTATTTCCCTTTCAGGAGGAACTCCAGGAAGATCTTCTAGAAACACTTCTAGAAATTCACTTACTACTGGAACTAACTCAAGAGTTGGGGTTTCGAATCTTGAATCCTTAATCTGAACAAGATGATAGATATACCATTTGGAAATCATCTTTATGGCCTTAAGGTAAGAAGTGAATCGACCCATAGGCACTGAGCTAGTACCCTTCCACTCTAAGACTGTCTTGTTTGGAAACTGGAACCGAACGATTCTGGTTCTACAATCGACTGAGGCATCACATGAATGTAACCAATCCTTGCCTAGACTGATATCAAAATCTACCATTTCTAACTCTACAAGATCTTCTGAGGTGACTTTCCGAAAGACTTTGATAGGGTAATTTTTGTATACCTATCTACCTATAACTGGGTCACCAACTGGAGTAGAGACTGAGAAGGGTTCTGAAAGAGTTTCTGGACTGACACTGAAGTTTACTGCTATATAGGGAGTTACAAAATACAATGTAGCCCCTAGATCTAACAATGCATAAACATCTAAATGAAAGACTCGTAACGTACCAGTGACCACATCAGGAGAATCTTCTTGATCCTGGTGAGCCTGGAGAGCATACAACCTGTTCTGGCGCTGACCGCCACCTGTACCAGATGAAGCACACTGCTGAGCTGGGCGACCTGTTGGTGTTGCTGGAGCGGTAGACTGAGACCTATTATTGTTAGCTCCTTGCCCCTGTCTGGAAGAAGGACAATCTTTCAACCTATGGCCTGACTGACCACACCCAAAGCACCATCCTTGCCTGCAAGACACTCACCCGGATAGTTCTTACCACACTTTGGACAAGTTGGGAAAGTCTTGTTACCTGAAGCACTCCCCTGAGACTTAGAGCCTGATGCCCAACCTTTCTGATCATGTCAAAACATCAGGGATGGAGCACTAGCAGATGAAGGTGCTGGGGATGTAGACCTCTGCTGAAACTATGAGTGATTTCCAACACCCGATTTATGCTGAGAGTACTCATAGTTACTTGTTCTAGCCTTCTTGTTGTCCTTAGACATTTCCCTAAGCTTGTCTCCCTCAACCTGCTGAACATAAGTCATGATCCTAGATATATTCATATCTTCTAGCAGCATAGCATTGCTACACTCTGTTTTAACCAAGTCGGATACCCCAAACAGAAACTTACTCATCTATGCCCTTGGATCGGCAACCATATGTGGAGCATACCTGGAGAGTTGGATGAACTTAAGTCCGTACTCTTGGACTGACATGGTACCTTGCCTCAAATTCATGAACTTCTGAGCTTTAGCCTCCCTCAACTCTCTCGAGAAGAACCTGTCCAGAAAAGCTCCAGTATAACACTGCCAAGTCACATGAGCTACATCCGCACCCCTGTTTTCTTTCCACTGAGTGAACCAAATGTGAGCCACATCCTTAAGCTGGTAGGATGCCAACCCTACCCTATCATTACCAATCACTTGCATCACTCTAAAGATTTTCTTAACCTTATCAATGAAATTCGGTGGGTCCTCATCAACCCTTGACCCGAGAAATTCTGGTGGATTCATACGAACAAAGTCTCAAACCCTGGATGTTACTGACCCACTATTAGCATTTGTCGAAACTGGAGCATGCTGGTTATTCTAGTTAGCCACACTCTGAGCCAAAAGCTGGATAGCGTTCCGAAACTCTGCATTCAAAACTCTGCATTCTGAAACTCTTAGTGTTGCAGGCATTAGCATTCCTTACGTAAGCTCTACTAGGAGGCATGATCTGAAACACATAACGATGGATTAGAAAGGAGATCACACCTACACACGATAAGAATAGCAAGAAAGTGAAGTTTTTCCTAAAACACTTTGTAGCCTCCCTCTCATTAGATGTGGTGCACTTCACAACCACAAAATAGACTCTACTTAGTGCGGCTTTTCAGACATCCTAGGTCTCTTAAACCTAATGCTCTGATACCAAGTTTTTCACGCCCCGAGGCTACCCCCTAGATGTACCACGGGACCTAGGATCACGAGTGACCCCAACCTAACCCTAAGCTAGTATATCATAAGCATACTAAAACAACTGAATATAGAGATACTATGCGGAAGCTTAAAACAATAGATAACTCAAAGTGGGGAATACCCAAAACTGTACCAAATATATAAAATACTATGAGTTTAGTGATACTGAACAATCACTCAAATACTAAAGTTGAATCTAATACTATGTTTGGAAAAGCCTCTAACTGACTAGAGTTGCTGGGACATGCCCCAGCTAACTCTAGTAAAACTGAAACTGAAAGAAAAGACTGAATATAGAAAATATGTCTATTGTCCTCGAAGTATGAGGACTCACCACTGAAGCTATTGAATACGGATCGGGAACCAATCTATGCGTGATCTGGATGCTAAGTACCTGAACCTATATCATGAAAGGATGTAGTGCAGAGTGTGCGTCAGTACTTGGAATTTACTGAGCATGCAGGATATAGATAATAGCTGAACAACACATATAAGCTGAAATAAGGCATAACTGAGCAATACTGTAAACATTAAACATAACTGAATTAACTAAAATGAATGTATTGACCAAGTACTAATCATGACAATAACATGCTGAGTTGAATACTCTAGTATAACTGAAAACCTGGTCAATACCCTAAGAGTCTGACAGTGGGAGCTACTATTAACCGACATAAAACCACATGAGTTAAATGTGGAGTCGGATGTTTAGGCCCCATTGAGAGGACCCAATATACCTTGCCAGGGGTATAGAGGCATGACTGGCGTGATCCTCTAACTGACTAGAGTTGATGGGACATGCCCCAAGATAACTCTAGTAAAACTGAAACTGAAATAAAAAACTAAATATAGAAACCATGTCTATGATCCTCGAAGTATGAGGACTCACCACTGAAGCTGTTGAATACGGATCAGGAACCGATCTATGCGTGATCTGGATGCTAAGTACCTGAACCTACATCATGAAAGGGTGTAGTGCAGAGTGTGCATCAGTACTTGGAATTTACTGAGCATGCAGGATATAGATAATAGCTGAACAACACATATAAGCTGAAATAAGGGATAACTGAGCAATATTGTAAACACTAAACATAACTGAATTAACTAAACTGAATGCAATGACCAAGTACTAATCATGACAATAACATGCTGAGCTGAATACTGTAGTATAAGTGAAAACCTAGTCAATACCCTAAGAGTCTGACAGTGGGAGCTACTATTAACCGACATAAAACCACATGAACTAAATGTGGAGTTGGATGTTTACGCCCCATTGAGAGGACCCAATATACCTTGTCAGGGGTATAAAGGCATGACTGGCGTGATCCTCTAACTGACTAGAGTTGCTGGGACAATTCCCAAGATAACTCTAGTAAAACTTAAACTGAAATAAAAGACTAAATATAGAAACCATGTCTATGATCCTCGAAGTATGAGGACTCACTACTGAAGCTGCTGAATACGGATTGGGAACCGATCTATACGTTATCTGGATGCTGAGTACCTGAGTCTACATCCTAAAAGGATGTAGAGCAGAGTATGCGTCAGTACTAGGAATGTACTGAGCATGCAGGATATAGATAATAGCTAAACAACACATATAAGCTAAAATAAGGCATAACTGAGCAATACTGTAAACACTGAACATAACTGAATTAACTAAACTGAATTAACTAAACTGAATGCAATGACAAAGTAGTAATCATGAAAGTAACATGCTGAGCTGAAGACTGTAGTATAACTGAAAACCTGGTCAATGCCCTAACAGTGTGACTGCGGGAGCTACTTTTAACCGACATAAAACCACTTGAGCTAAACGTGGAGTCTGATGTATACGCCCCATCGAGAGGAACAAATATACCTTGCCAGGGGTATAGAGGTATGACTGGTGTGATCACTAAATCTAATGCCCACAGAAGGGACTTATAAACCTATGGAGGCACGTAGTTCTAAGACTATGAGGGTAACTGAACCCTAGTCCAACTCGGTGTTAATCCTACTCCCAATTGGAAATCTGTACATTACAACATAACTGAAATATACTGGATAGCTCAATATTCTGATATGCTAACTGAGAATGCAACATTTAAGTACTGATAATGAAACATTTGAAATCTAAGGTATCTATATCTGTTTATCTGACCTAACTAGTGTATGAACTAAACGAATCTAGACAACTAGGATTCTGAGTTTCATGCAAGGAATTAAGCAACAATGTTACGAAAGCATGATAATATGATTAAGAACACTATAGCAGCTAAATCACAACAATTCTCTAATGTTATAGAAACCCTAGGTCTAAACAATATATAGGAAATCAAGAATCTGACTGAATTTTAGGGACCTAGTGGAAGAAAGGAATCCACTAGTGAAATCCCACATACCTACTGACAAATTTCACAGAGAAATCATTCGATTTCAGTGCTGGAACTGAAGAAAACCTGCGGCATTCTTGGAGAGGGCTTGGTCGACCGTTTGTTCTCTTTTTGCTCTAGTTTTGGCAAATTTAGGTGATTGAATCGCTTAGGGAAAGATCTGATTAAGTTACTAAGTTTAAACTAATCAAAACTACGTAGTTTAGGGGTTAAGCGATGTAGTTTAGGTGCCCAACGCATAGGAGAAAAGACCAAACGACCCCTAACTTAAAATCTGACGAGGCCGACCACGGACCCTATGATGGACCGTCAAAGGGACCACGGCCCGTCAAGTGGGTCATGGTCTGCTGGACAGTGTATACTGGTTCTGGGGAGGTCCGACCACGAGCCCTACCATGGCCCGTGTGAAGGACCACAGACTGTGAAGGCCACCGTGGTTCTTCACTTGGGCTGGTGGTCTGTTGGATCAGGTCCACGGACCCTCCCACGGCCCGTCATCAAGACCATGGCCCGTGGAGGGCTCCGTGGTCTGATGCCTGAGCTGGGGAGGTTCTTCCTCACTCCCACAAGCCTTCCCACAGCTCGTGTGGGGTCCACGGTCCGTGAGGGGTCCCGTGGTCCACCATTCCTGGGAGGGTGTGACCCACGATGAGGGTGACAGACTGTGGTTCCTTTCCCGGTCCGTGAACCCCTCCGTTGTTCACATATTTTTTGTTGTTCTGCCTAAGTTAAGTTCTGAGGTGTTACAATTTGCCTATATGTTGATGATTTATTGATCTTTGGTTCTAACATGAATGTTATTGATGAAGCTAAAAAATATTCTTAGAAGCCATTTTGATATGAAAGATCTTGGTGAGATAAATTTTATTCTTGGAATAAAATTACAAGAACATGTGATGGAATTTTCCTTGACCAGTCACATTATGTTGAGAAAATTTTGAAATAATATAACTTTCATGATTGCAAGCAAGTTGTAACTCCTTTTGATTCAAGTGTTTACTTATTTCATGTTGAAAGTGAAAATTATGTAATAAATCAAAAGGAATATGCTAGCATAATCGGAAGTTTGAGATATGTGACTGATGACACTAGACTTGATATTGGATATGCAGTAGGAGTACTTGGCAGGTTTACAAGCAAGCCAGGTAATGAACATTGGCATGCTATAAGAAGAGTTATGAGATATTTAATTATAACAAAAAATTGTGGTTTGTTCTATAAAAATTATCCTGTTGTACTTGAAGGCTTTTCTGATGCAGGTTGGAACACTTTATCAAGTGATTCCTGTTCTACCACTGGTTATTTCTTTACTTTGGGTGGTGGTTCTATTTGTTGGAGATCATAAAAGCAAACTATAATTGTTAACTACCATGGAGGCTGAACTAATTGTTTTAGGTTCAGCTAGTGAGGAAGCGAATTGGTTGAAAAATTTATTATTTCAAATACTTTATTTTGAAAAACCAATTCCTCCTATTTTAATTCATTGTGATAGGACTGCTGCAATTGGTAGAGTTCAAAACTGTTATAACAACGGTAAATTCAGACCTATAAGGAGGAAACACATTAATATAAGATCATATTTGACAAGTGGTACCATTAATGTTGATTATGTCAAATCCTATGATAATCTTGCAGATCCTCTTACTAAGGCCTTAACAAGAGAAAAGGTCTGGAGAACATCGTGAGGGATGGGATTGAAGCCTATAAATCCTTGAGTCATATATAAGTAAACCCAACCTGGGGACTAGAGATCCTATAACCAGGTTCAAAGGAAAAAACTAATCATATGATGACTTGTGAAAAATGCACTATTTTTTATTCCCTCCCTATGATGTGAGTGCATTATTTTCTGTAGTAATTTTTGAAGGTTGAGTTTATGAAACTCTTAATGAAAATTTGTAGCCCGTATGGGCGGAGTGTTAAGCTTACAGGAGCACTCTCGACAGATTTCACCTATGTGAGTGTAGAAGTAGGTCGCTTCCTATGAGAATTGGGTTTATTCTCAAAAGCACTCATGAAATCGGAATAGCACAAGACCGTAGTGTGCTGGCTTTTAAAGCTCATGTCAATATTATGTGTGGACAGAGATGTTTTATTTTCCTTAAGTAGTCATAGTTCAAGTCTGATACCACTACGACTCTGGAGTAAATGTTACTATTTCACTAAGTGGAGGTTCAATGCAGAGCATACTTTCATTATGCATAATAGTCTTCCTTTAGCTGATAGACTTTCTTTGTTAATATTAAAATGAGTGGGGGATTATTGATTATTGAGAATTTTAATATATTAAAGTAGCTCATTTTTACTTTTGTCTTAGTACTGCCTAATTTTTCATGCAATGGTCATTTAATCAGTAGTCAAGTAATGCCAATTACTTTGGCTTTATTGGCTGATTTCATAGGTGATAAATGTGGCAGGAAAACATTGTGAGAAATGGTCTTGAGTAGTGTCATTTGTCCGTTGAATTACATTTGTACGTTGGTGCATTTGTTGTACTCACCATTATTTCACTCTTTATTCCTCCATTATACCTTGTAACCTATGTAACTCCTACGCAATTTATCTTTTCCTATTTACTACCCCATTATCTTTCAATTCATTGCTAGGAAGACTTCCTCAACTATAAATAGTGGTATTCTTCATTGGGTTTGGTATACACAAGAAAATAGAGAGTGCAAAAAGTTAGTCAAAAAGAGAGTTTTTATTAGTTGAAGGGAGGTGTTCTTTTTCTGGAGCTTTGGACTCAACTCTTGTCCAGAGTTTGTTGAGTTACACTTTGTTATTAGTTTGTTGTATCCTGGATGGACAAGTCAACAGGATTACTGTTGGACCGGTGAAAATATTACTGCAGTGGGCTTGAATCTCCTTAAAGAGAGCGAGATATCCATGCCTCAGCTTGTAAAGATTTTTATTTCTTCATTTTATTTTCAATTGTAATCTTGTAATTTTATTATCTTGTAATTTTATTATCTTGTAATTTTTCACTAATAGACTTGTTATAAAATTAATATATACAAACATGTTGAATAAATTTTAAAAGAAATTCATATACATATAGAATAAAATATAGCTTATCATTAAAAACATAGTTTCTATAAAAAAAAAAGTTATATTAATATACTAAATAACATTATGTTCATTTGAAACAAACATACATTAATTCAAATTCAAAGAAACATGACTGCTTGTATATACAACATATTGATAGAACACTTAAAAATATGTGTGAATCAATAAAGTAGTAAGAAAATCAGTTATGTTAATTACTATAAAGAAAACACCTTAAATATGTAAATATATGGTAAATAAGAAAACATATTTTTTCAAGTAAAAGCTAATGAATTACCAATTGCTTAAACTTCTTGTCTTCATTCAAAATTTCTCCCAACACCGAATTAAATAAGCAGATTATCACAAAAAATACATAAAATAATATGAGCACTAATTTAAATAAAATAATTATTTAAAATGGTAATAAAAGTTAGCATTTAAAAAGCTATATGCTTGCCTAAAATTCTCAATAAATGGTGATTTTATTTTTCATTTACTTAATCAAATATATTTGTTTTTATCAGAAAATCAAGCAAACAAAATTTAGTATAGAAAATATGCCTTACTTGATTTCTAGTTTGGGAAAAAGAATTTAGCTTGTGATACAACTATGACTCATTTGCATAAAAAAATGAAAATATTAAAACAAAAAAATCTAGAAAATGAAGAATGAAGTAAATAAATTCAACAATAAAGCTAATGATCAATCTATATATAAAAAAAGAAAAAGAAAGCTTAACATTATATTACATTGTAAAAACATTTATAAGAGATTAAGAAGCTAGAACCTTATTCCATCCCAAATTTCATTTAAATTCAAATATCAATTTGTTAAAAGAAGAAAAGTTTATTACGACTTCTTATTCTTAACTTTTTATATACAATTATATCTTTCTTTTAATTAATAAATATAGAGAAATTCAAATATCAATTCGTTTATCTTTTTTTTTTTCATTTTTCTATTGTTCTTTACTACTATTACTACTACTACTACAACTATTATACTTATAATTATTATTATCGATGCTACTACTACTATAACTACTACAACGGCCATTGTTGTTATAATAATAATAATAATAATAATTATTATTATTATTATTATTATTATTATTATTATGTCAGGACCCAACCCACCGGGCCGTGCAGGCACCTACTCTAACACTTAAGTAGGAGAATCCTCGATTCCCAAACAGTTTAAAACATGCGGAAGATTAAGAAAGCTCAGATAGAAATAAATTTATGGAGATTTTTATAAAATAAGAGATTAAAACGTTTCAAAGTTAAAATTTGTAAAGTAATTAAAACCCCAGGGATCTAGTCTAAACATGCACGAGAGCTACTAAGATAACATGGTATAACAAAATTAACAAATGACGCAGCTCCCACCACACGGAAGGAAAAATAGAAGCTGTGGGAGAATGTCTTCGTCTTCACCTATGAAACATCACTGACCCAACAACCAGACTATTCCAAAAGGGATAGCAAGAGTAGTATCAGTACAACCACACGTACTGGTAGGCATCATCGGTCAACCCAATGTCCACAACATAATATAAGAAATCTACTAGCAAGAAACATGCAATAAGACTGTTCATTCCTCCACCTTTATATTTTCCTGATACTTAAACATATACTAGTACACTAGACTCTAACCCCTGTATCGATCCGTCCTTGATCATAGCTTATCCATTCTATCTCTTAGAGGAGTTTCCGGATGTAACCACTACAAACCCGGCCAACCACTCACTACACGCCCGTACTTCTTCCACATCACCACTCAACCCTTGACCCCATAGTACGTTCTATCAAGGCTTGTTAGCCGTTTCAATACCCATCCCATTCCAGAGTAATACCCAACTATTAATATTGACGACATAGCACCACCTCAATTCATAACGACAATACACATCGCCACCTCTCTAAATAACACATGATAACACCAGGACCCTTTGGCTCCACTTACAATGCCACATTCTGATTTGGACCGACCATTCACAGTTCATTCATTAACGAGATATACCCAATTGCCTTACGAAATCGCAAACCCACATATATATATATATATATAAGGCACAATTCAGTTATCAGTTCGGAGCAACATACCATCCCAGATTATCAATAACAAGCAGATATGAACATATCAACCACACATGGTTCTCTCATGGAACCCATGCCCCAAACTGTTAGTGTGTCGGAACGTGACACCAGATCCAATGCATGTATATGTGTCAGAACGTGTCACCCGATCTAATGTATGTATGTGGATCGGTATGTGACACCCGATCCAATGTATCTATGTGTATATGTACGTGACACCGATCCAATGCATGTATATGTGTCAGAACATGACACCCGATCCAATGTATTTAAGTGTGTCGGTACGTGACACCCTATCCAATGTATGTATGTTTGTCGGTACGTGACACCCGATCCAATGTATGTACGTGTGCCGGTACATGACACCCGATCCAATGCATGTATGTGTGCCGGTACATGAAACCAGATCCAATGTATGTATGTGTGCCGGTACGTGATACTTGATCCAATTCGCACAATCGCAATCACAATCACATCCATAATGAACCTATTTACAGTCATACAATCAGGTATTAGGTTCATGGAATGCAATTGTACATATTTAGTCTAATCATTAGGTTCGATTCATAAATGTCTATTCGCATACACGCATGCATACAATATAGCAATCAATCGACATACATCACACAAACAAGAACTCAACAATCACCTACTCCTAATTCGTGGAATAGGGCTTTCTCCTACGGTATATGTCTGCAGGAACACCTACTAATACATATAAAATCATCTCTTTTCGGTGCACGAAAGCCTATGCATGAATTCTACCGTCAATTACCTATCCTAGAATGCTTCATAGCTTTCTGAAGATTAGATGTGGACGTCAACACACCAATCCGCAGGAGTCTATTCCACATCTACTCTTCTACTGGGAGGCCGGTAACCTGGGCTCTGATACCAATTTGTTACGATCCAACCCACCAGGCCGTGCGGGCACCTACTCTAACACCTAAGTAGGAGAAACCTCAATTTCCAAACAGTTTAAAACATGCGGAAGATTAAGAAAACTAAGATAAAAACAAATTCATAGAGATTTTTGTAAAATAAGAGTTTAAAACGTTTCAACGTTAAAACTTGTAAAGTGATTAACACCCCCAAGGATCTAGTCTAAACAGGTACAACAGCTACTAAGATTACATAGTATAACAAAATTAACAAATGACGCAGCTCCCACCACACAGAGGGAAAAATACAATCTGTTGGAGATTGTTTTCGTCTTCACCTATGAAACATCACTAACCCTGCAACCAGCCTATGCCAAAAGGCATAAAAAAAGTAGTATTAGTACAACCACACGTACTGGTAGGCATCATCGGTCAACCCGATGCCCACCACATAATATAAGTAATGGACTAGCAAGAAACATGCAATAAGACTGTTCATTCCTCCACATTTATATTTTCCTGATACTTAAACATATACTAGTACACTAGACTCTAACCCCTGTCTCGATCAATCCTTGATCATAGCTAAACCATCCTATCTCTTAGAGAAGTTTGTAACCACTACCAACCCGGCCAACCACTCACGACACGCCCGTAATTCTTCCACATCACCACTCAACCATTGACCCCATAGTATGTTCTATCAAGGCGTGTTAGCCGTTTCAATACCCATTCCATTTCAGAGTACTACCAAACTATTAATATTGATGACATAGCACCACCCCAATTCTTAACGACAATACACATCGCCACCTCTCTAAATAACACTTGATAACACCGGGACCCTAGGTCTCCACTTACCATAACACATCCTGATTTGGAACTGACCATTCATAGTTCATTCATTAACAAGATATACCCAATTACTTTACGACACCGCAAACTCGTATATATATATATATATATATATATAATGCACAATTAAGTTATCAGTTCGGAGCAACATACCATCCCAAATTATCAATAAAAAGCAGATATGAACATATCAACCACACATGGTTCTCTCATGGAACCCACGCCCCAAACTGTTAGTGTGTCGGAACATGACAACCGATCTAATGCATGTTTATGTGTCGGAACGTGACAGCCGATCCAATGTATGTATGTGTGTCGGTACGTGACACCCGATCCAATATATGTATGTGTGTCGGTACGTGACACCCGATCAAATGCATGTATATGTGTCAAAACGTGACACCCAATCCAATGTATATATGTGTGTCGATACATGACACCCGATCCAATGTATGTACCTGTGTCGGTACGTGACAACTGATCCAATGTATGTATGTGTGCCGGTACATGACACCCAATCCAATGCATGTATGTGTGCCGGTACGTGACACCCGATCCAATGTTTGTATGTGTGCCGGTACGTGACACCCGATCCAATCCGCACAATCACAATCACATCGATAACGAACATATTTACAATTATATAATCAAGTATTAGGTTCATGGTATGCAATTGTACATATTTAAACTATTCATTAGGTTCGATTCATAAATCTCTATTCGCATACACATATGCATACAATATAGAAATCAATCGACATACATTACACAAACAGGAACTCAACCATCACCTACTCCTAATTCGCAGAATAGGGCTTCCTCCTACGGTATACGTCTGCGGTAACACCTAAGAATACATATAAAATCATCTCTTTTTGGTGCACGAAAGCCTACGCATGAATTCTACCGTCAATTACCCATAGACTACGCAGTGAAATGCAAATTTATAACTACTCAATTAAATAAACCTAGCCTACCTGGGCACCAAGCAGACGTAGAAATATTACAGCTCCAATCCAGGCTTCCGAACGATGAGACGGTGGATTTCGACTGGAAATCCGCAAGCTATCGACATCCTTACGCTAGAAATATCCTTCTCATTCCTTCCCAAGCCTAGAGCAGCCTTTTGGGGTTTTCTGGGGTGATTCTCGCCACTTTGTGGTGTTTTTGGGAAAAGGAGAAAATAAGACTTCGCGTTATTTAAATTCTGTCTCGCCCATCCCGCTCTGGCGCCCCCTATCCCGCTGGAGCGCCGCTGCCCTAGCGGCATGTGGCCCGCTCTGGCGGGATGAGGGGCCCAATTTTCCCTGACGTTTTTTCTTTCCTAATTAACGACGGTTCAGGTCGTTACAAATTATTAATATTATTATTATTATTATTATTATTATTATTATTATATAAGCATCTCTTATTTAATATTTAGATCAAATGTATTCAATATATGTAATTAAATGTATTCAATAAATGCACCATTTATCAAAACTTTGGTAGATATTATAAGTTAATAAAAAATTAAAAAATATAATCAATTTTTATCTTGTATTGCATTAAAAATTTACTGAATAGATAGTCAAAATCTGTGAAATAAATTACCGCATATACTTAGTTATTAAAATCATAGAAAATAATCTCTTACAAATATTTTAGGAGATATCAAGTTTTGATTTTTATTATATTAAGATATTATCAAAGAGATAGTCTTAAATTGTGAAGAAATATAGGTGAATATATTATTGATTTGTATTTGTGTATGAGCAGGACATGGAATCTCCTATTTTTATTGTCTAGGAGTTTTTAATATTTTATTTTTGAAAGCATAATATTTTCAAATTTGAATACTTTTATTTATTTAATTAAATTTATTTATTATAATATTTTTCAACTTGAAAGTCACTTATAATATTTATCAACTTGAAAATTGTCAAGTGGCTTTTCAATAGCTTGTCACTTGGCTCAACCAGATTGCAAACTACTCTTTTTTATTACATATATACCTAAATTTTCTATCAAACTTTTTTTCATATTTATCTTCTCTTCTTTTTGAATTTCTTTTTTCTAACTCCTTTTTTTAGTTTGTTTAAAAAGAAATGTCATTTTTCCTTTTTTAATAACTACAATTTTAATTTTTCACATGACATTTTTAAGAATAAAAAATATTTTTATACCTTAGCTTAAGATTACAAGATTCAAAAAATTATTTACTATCTTAAATTTCATGTCAAGTAAAAATTTAGATAATATTTTTCTTTTCTTAAATTTTTGTATCAAGTCAAAATCAAATAAAAAAATATTTTCTTAAATTTTAGTTCAAAAATCAGATAAAACTATTTACTAAAATCAGATGAAAAAATAAAATAGAGGGAGTATTCTTTTCAAAATTTGTAGAAAAAATAGCGGCACCTCCATATCTTATCTCCCACGTTACCTCTCTCTTCCACTATCTCTATTTTTTTTTTGTTGAATTTAGTGTTTTATTATTAGATACATATTCCTTAAAGAAAATGAATATGCAATACTCTTTCTCACTTTTTTATTAAATATAAATATGCAATGCTCTTCCACTTTTTGCTATTTCTCACTATGAATTTTCAATGACCTTTTTAGGACTATTTCAATTACTAAATTCCAATTTTTTTTGTCACAAAATAAATTAATTTGTTATAAGTTGACTACATTTAATGACAAACTGTATTTGTCCCCGTACCTTTTTTTATTGAATACGAAATAATTTTTTATTTTATGATAATTGTAATTTTCACTAATCATGATAAATTTAATATTGTCATAATTATATCTTGTCGGTAAAAGCAATACTTTTAGTGACCAGATGATAGATTTAACTACAAAACTGTTAACCTTTTTTATAGTGATAAATTTGTTCCTAATTTATACATTTTAGAAAGAATTTTTTTTTTGTATATAAAAAGTAGTCCTTGGTGACGAAATTATATTTGTTCAACTACGAAATACATATAACTTTAGAGACAACTGGAGTCGTCACTAATTGAAACTAAATAATTAGTGACGATGTGGTTTTGTCGGTGATAATAACTTTTTTAGTGAAAAAATATAGTATTAACTACAAAAACAAATTAAATTCATCTCAAATGTTTACGCATTTGTAGACGATTTCTCTTTTTGTTGTTAATATAATACTTTTAGCGACGAAGCACTAAATCGTCTTTGTATACTTTTTGCAACCCACATTAGGTGACGATTGATTGACGATTTTTTTTTATCACACAAGATTTTTAGTGACGGAATATGATTTATAAGTGATGAAATTATTTGTCCGTGATAATCGAATTTGTTGTAGTGACAGTATCATCACATGTTCAGGCGTAACTGTCATTTATTATAAAAATATGTAGAAGATAAGTCAATTTAAAAAAAATCATGAACAAAGAATATGCGCATACACAAGTCAATTAGAGTTGGCATTAGCATTTAGTTGGCGCTTTCAAAAAAGTATTCATGTCGTTTATTTCATTATAATTCCTAAATATCCCGATGCAGATTAGCATCCTGTACTGAGAAATATATAATTATACTAAAATTCACTTCTACTATAGATTTTACATACTTGGTTGTTAGCTGAAAAGAGTCAAGTGACACACTTTATAGTTAGAAACAAGGCCTAATTAAGTGAAATTGACGCTAAAAATATCAAAAAGCCACATGAAAGTAAAAAGAAACCTGAAATAGAATTGTAGATGAATAAATAAAGAAAGATGAATAGGAAGAAGGGTACTCTATAAAAGAGTCAAGTGGCACACTTCAAAGTCACAAAAAACACCTAATTAAGTTAGACATGCACCCGAAATATTAGAAAGTCACATGAAAGAAAAAATAACCCTACATAGAAATATGAATATTGAAAAAGAAGAGGAAAATACAGAAATGAGTTAGGACCAAGGATATTCTATAAAAGGATGAAACTTTAAAAGACAAGTAAAACATTGATACATGTGAAAGAGTGAAAAAGACACTTTTGGAGCCAAGAGGAACCACAATTTACATATATAATGTGAGAAAGTAATGAATACAAAATGCTTGATGGATCCTTGGATCTATATTTAACTTTTCTATTTTAGAGTAAAAGATTATTCATAAATACAGAGGGCATATAGTAAATTAGAAAATGAAACTTATAATAAATTAAATCACGAGAATATCAAAACCTCATTGTATCCAAGTATCACCTTGTGGGAGTACGAAAGTCATTAGCAGGTTAGGCATATGATGAAAGTACACAATTATGATCCTTCTACTTGCTTCCCTTTGGTTTGTTAAGCTTTCCTCAAACTTTTTCTTGCTTGATTCAAACTTCATTTTCATGTCTCTGATGCTTTGTGTTTCTTTTTGCATTGCATAGACATGCAAAAAGAAACAATGCATCAGAGACATGAAGATGAAGCTATGTTTGAATCAAGCAAGAGAAAATTTAAGGAAATGTTAGCGAACCAAAGGGAATTAAGCCAATAGAAGGATTGTAATGGTGCAATTTTATCATATACCTAAACCTGCTAATGACTCTCATGCTCCCGCAAGACGTTACTGAGATACGAAGAGGTTTTGATATTCTCATGATTTAATCTGTTCGAAATTTTATCTTTTTTCATTTAGTTTACACCTTTGTATGTATGAATGATCTTTTTCTTTGAAATAGAAAAGTTAAAAAGATCTCAAGAGATCTACAAATATTTTGTGTTCATTCTTTTCTCATATCATATATGTAGATTTTGTGGCTTTGATACAGATCTTCTTGTTTCCAAAAGGGTCTTTTTCCCTCTTTCACCCGTATTATCGTTTTACTTGTCTTTTAAAGTTCTATTTTTTCCTTGGAACTGAGTGTTGCTTTATTTTCTTAATTTAATCTTTGTTTTCTCTTTTTCCTAGCAATGTTGTATATGTGCTATATTTGAATGAAAAATATGGGTTTTGGCTTATATATCTTCTTGTCTATGTAAGATTTGACAAGAGTTGCGCAGTGTTTATAACCCATTAACTAATATATTTTATGCTAGTATTTCATGCTTCAGTGTTTACAAGTAACTGTGTTTGAATGCACAAAAATAAGAGGTTTGTCATCTTAAAAAAAGGGGAATTTTTTTGGGATTTATGCAATTTTGATGATTGACAAAGAAAGATGAAACAGGTCAGTCAACATGGTCTAAAGGTACACTGTCATGAGTAGTTGAAATTGGAAAAACTTTCAAAATGAATAAAGACAAGAGTGCAGAAATTAAGGAATAGATAATGCTAATTTTGTGATAAAAGCCAAGGAAATAAACATATGATAAATTCAAGAGAAAGAATCAATGAGTTTGATATAAAGAAGGAGTCTAAAGTGGCAAGGTGTTTTAATGGAAGAAGGTGTCTCACTTGAAGTAGAACTCTTCAAGTTACTGCTAAATTAAAGAGATGGAGTTCGACCACAACA
Organism: Solanum etuberosum; assembly: GCA_029582245.1. Classification (NCBI taxonomy): domain Eukaryota; kingdom Viridiplantae; phylum Streptophyta; class Magnoliopsida; order Solanales; family Solanaceae; genus Solanum; species Solanum etuberosum. Next base: position 95,199 of record JAJONR010000280.1, read on the forward strand.
CAAAAGAATCAATGAATTTGATTTGATGGAGTCTAAAGAAGCAAAAAGTTTGAATTGAAGAAGGAATCTCGCTTGAAGTAGAACTCTAAGCCAAGAGATATCATGTCAATAAGGAGTTTCAAGTGAACAATAACTCTATGAATAATTGTGCTTAATAGAGGTGAAGCCTTCCAGACACAGAGTATAAAGAGCAATTGAAAACTTGACTTCGTAAGTGCTACGAGTGAACACATCGAAGAACCTGGTCCTTTTATAGAGTTTATGTGTTAGGAGTTTTTTTTGTGAATGAGTCTTGATGTAATCTTAGTTAAGTGAGTTATGAATTGAATTAAGAGTGTTGTCTTCAGGTTGGGATAACTCGAAGAGTTTGGAACACATACCTTAGGAGGTTTGTGTTGAAGTTTAGGATTTAGAGTTAGTTCCTAGGATTACAAGATTTGTAATACGAATTCAAAACTTGAAGGTTAGGATTTAGAGTTAGTTCCTAGGATTGCAGGAGTTGTTATCTAAATCCATAATGTGAAGTTAAGGAATTAGAGTTAGTTATGTAGGTTGAAAAGTTTGTAATCTATTTTCTGTTGAGGCTTAGTGATTTAGTGAAGTTGGAATTAAATCCTCTAGGGGTACATTTCGTGGTTTTTTTAGACCTTTTGAGTCGGGTGTTTTCCACGTAAAAACATTGTGTTCTTAATTTATTGTTCTTACTGTTACTTTGAAACATGTTAGGTAACATGTTTCATTCATAGGCGAATCTAGGGTAAATTACTAGGTCGTGCAGATTATCAGATTGTAACAAAAATAATATAGTTTCCACTATATTATATTTAGCGGCAATAATAAATATGAGTATTTATAACCAACACTTTGAATAAATTTCCTTAAAAACTTTAACAACTCTAGATGAGATGACATTAACTCAATTGCCACTAAATATTTTGTGGCAGTAGTTAAAAAATAATCTAATGCCACTAAATGAATGTTTTGTTTTAGTGTTATTTCTTTTTTAGGTATCCAACTTCATAATAAATAACAGAAAAAGACAACATCAAGCTAGAACACATATGTAATCTAATGTAAATACCACAAAATGAATCAATAAAAAGGACATTTCATGTGATGAGACATTAAAATAAAAAACAATATAATAATTGCAATTCGAGAATGATTCTGAAAACATTAACACTAGGGCTAAAACAAACACATGGACATAGATATACACTAGTCATTGAAACAACTAAAACATATGGATACAAATTGAATAAAAATGTGAGAAAGAACCTTGATGGAGTAAACTTTCTTCATTGTATTGATGAAAATCTCTAAGCATTAGATTATAGTAGAAAATCACCAGTTAAACTTTTTCAACTCGACTCTACCTCCATTTAGATCTTGAGCAATCAGATTTGATGTGTTGTTGTCTTAGTTTTTGGTGAACTAGAGTAGAATGAGTGTTTTCATGACATTTTAAAAATGGTGTCTTTGAATTCTTCATGGCTATGTAATGGTAAAATATCAGTGGAGAATGTGAATTGAAGTTGTTTCTTTTTTTGGGCTAGCTGCGGCTGCTCCTCTTTTTATTAGAGTCCCTTCTTTTAGTTTTATAGATTAGGGTTAGGATGAATGTGATTTATTTCTTTGTGTCTAATCTTCCTAAAATGCCCTTATAGATTTGGGATAAGATCAAAAATAAATTGGTGGTAGATTCGATCTTTTTATTTTTCTTTTATAAATAACCAAAAACAAAATACTACCTTAATAACATATTTTTAGATTTTTTCCTTGCAAATTTAAAATAAAAGTATCATCTAAAAAATGACTATTTTTGTGGTTTTGCAATTTATCAAGTAAAAGTCTACCAAAATGACATAAAAATTAGATCTAAATAGATATTTTAAGCTAAAAAATGGCTTGAATCGAGGAGGATCAAAACTCACGTATCTACAATAACAAACTTTTGTATTAATCAATAAGGTTCAACATTATAAAACTATAACTAGCCATACCCAACTAGCTAACTCAAAAAACATAAAAACAATTTTTATTCTTGCTATTAATAAATTCATATGGTTGCAATTTTATGAGATCGTTGAAACCCTTCAAGATTGAGCGTTTGTGTCCCTTTCTTTTCTTTTAGTATTATTTACTACTTAAATTACTAAAAGTAACTTCGCGAGCATATTGAATTCTAGTTACGAAAATATTACAAGGTCAAGGAGATGTTTAATAGGCATAACTCTTTTGGAAGTTCAAATTTAATTTTCTATTCCTGTTGCATCTAGTAGTATTCTAAAAGGATAAATTAGTTTTTATGAATTTTTACCATATTATATCTAGGTAGTAGAATTATGAGACAATTTGATTGTTCATTTTTGTAGATTTAGACGATTATTAGTCATCTTGATATTGATAAATAAATCATCATACGACGATTCACATTAATCATTCACAAAAATTATAGTACTTTATTTTTTTTAAATAATTATTTAATTAATTCAAAATCTTGTACTACACTCAACATATATATATATATGTAACACCCCAGAAATTTTTTGAGCTAAGACTTGAACCATCCTTCGTAGTGAGTAAGTTTTTACCAAGGAATTTAAATTTTTCCTAAGTATTAAGGTCACTCCATGTAGCACCTTGTGTTCCAAAAATAACTAGAGAGAATTCATTGAAGTCATTCCTAAGTTCTTCTATGTTTTGGGTCAACTTCAAACAACCATAACTCTTAGCACATGATGAGTTAGGTGGACAATAAGATGTCAAATGTAAGATCTTCGAGTCCTCTTTCCAACACCACTGAGTTTTCTAAATTTCGAGAAATGAGTAAGTTATGACTGATTTACTAACGACGCTCAAACCTGGCAGCAGCTCCGCGATGGCTCCGCGTTACGGAGCCAATACGGACCTCACTGCCCGGTGAAAAAAAATTCCGACTCCTAGCTCGTTTTATTTATTTTTTTAAGGGTATTTTGTTCCTAAAAACCCTTAGGAGGTCATCTAAATTGCCCTAAACGTGTAGAAAAATTAGTTTTCATAAATCAAACCCTCTCATCCACTCCAAAAATTCTACGCTCAAGAAATTCAAGAAACGCAAAGGCTAGGGTTCTTCTTCAAAGATTTTCCTTCAAGTTTCTTCAAAAAGATGGTTCTTTCTGGTATGTAAGCTTCCAGAGTGTCGGGTTTGTTCACCCACATGCTAATCATGTTAATTTCAATGTTAAATTCATTCTAGAATGTTAAAGGTTTGATGTTCTTGAATTGTGTTCTTGAAATTGGCTTTCGTTCTTGAGTTAAGATGAGATTGATGAGTTCTTGAGGAAATCATGTCGATTTTAGAGTTGAGTTTGATTAGATTCTTGTGTACATGTACTGGGTATCTGTATCTAAAGAGAAATTGAGAGAAATTGAGAGATAATCGAATTTAGGTGAATTGGGGTTAGAAAATGAAGAAAGAAAAAGTCGGGCAGAATCTGGCACTCCACTCCGCGTCGCGGACATGCCCTCCCTATGCCCAGAATCCTTCTCTGCGTCACAGAGCGGTCGTGGACCCCTCTGCCTCAAAATTTATTTCGCGACCAAATATTAAAATGCATCTCTGAGTCACGGACTTGCTCCTATATAGTGATTTCTTGATCGTTTCTCATGATTAACTATCTCAAACACTTTTAATCATCACTATATCTTTCCGACCACAAATCATGACCTTGAATTCATAATTCAACTTCAAGGTAGAGCTAAGAGTTAAGTCTTGAGAATTCTTTCAAACATTTTTGAGAAAGTCCCCTTGAGTCTTTTGAGGAGTCTTCTACAATTTCTAATAACTTGTTTCAAGACTCGAGTAAATGAGTATGAGAATGAGGAGAATGTATTCATGAGTCTACATTATCATCACGAGATCCTTCGTATTATGAACCATAACTCTTAAATTCATAATTCACATTCAAGAGAGGGTTAAGAGTAGAGTTCAAGAAAGTCTTTGCGTTTAATTGTGAATCCTTTGAGATCTACTATCGATTTGAGCTAAGTTTTGAGGAACTAAGTATGAGAATGAGAAGAGTCGTATACATGAGTTCCATAATGTTCTTTAGACCCTTGAGTCGAGTCGTTCATGGTCATAAATTCCGCATGAACTCCATACATTGAGTGTCTTCGAGAGGAGTAGCATCTTCAAGTTCTAAATCTTATGTATTGAGTTCCTAACCCTTTTGAGATTATATTTCTAATCATGGGACTATTAAATGTTACTCATGAAGTCCTTGAGTTGAGTTGTTCATTCTCATAATTCCGTATGAACCCTCCGAGTTGAGCATTCTTGAAATGAGTAGTATTATTGAAGTTCTTGAATTCCAAGTATTGAGTTCTATCTATGGTTATTGAAAACCTTGAATTGAGTCGTTCAAGTCCATAATTCGGCATGAACCCTATTTTAAGAAGTCTTTTACAAATGCTTTAAACTTGTTTTAAGACTTGAGCATTGAGTGAGTACGAGTAAAAGTGAAGTTCAATTTCTTCAAAAGATTATATGGGAACTAAGTATTCCCAAAGAGTAAATGTTTTCACATTTAAGGAAGAGAGGAAACATCGATTTCCAAGAGAGCCTTTGAGCTAGTTTTTGAGTAATTATCTCAAACCACAGAAAGAGTTATGTTTTTGAACATATGATCTAGTTACATTTTGGGAGTAGTATTGAGCACCGATTTGGGGATAAGTTTAGTTCAGATAATTCAAGATCCCCATAAACCGTGTAGCCAGTATGGGTAGAAAAGGGTCATACTTTTTAGATGATTCCTTAGTGCTTTTTAGCATAGACTAGTGGATCCACTTAGTAGTTAGGTTCTATACCCCAAGCAAGGTATTATAGGACGGCCCTGGTAGGGTGAGGTAAGACATTGTATCATCACATAGCTCATGGTGATGGTTGTTGGTTAGGGAAACTCCAACAGAGATATTTTGTATTTTTATAAGCACAGAGTTTATTTTGTATTTTTATATACAAACAGAGTTTATATTGTATCATTGCATACAAACTGAGTTACTATTGAATTTTTCAATACATTGAGTTGCTTTCTACTGTTTTAAAAGTTTTTCATATATTGCATCTGTATTGTTGCTTTATATTGAGTTGAGTATCCAGAGTTGAGTACCCAGAGTCGAGTATCTTATAATTGAGTTGAGCCTTATTTCACTGAGTTGAATATCCTATTGTTGAGTTGAGCCTTATTTCAAGCTTATGTTATGCTTTAGAATTCCCCTTACATGCTCATACATTCCATGTACTAAGCCATTTGGCCTGCATCATTTCATGATGCAAATATAGGTACTCAGGATCATCAACAGGCACTTCGTTGATACCACATGCAGTTCGAGTTAGCTATGGTGAGCCTCCTTTCTTCTGGATGGTTCCACTTGTATTTTCAGTTATATTAGTTGTTAGGATGTCGTGGGTCTTGTCCCGACTTCCATCTTTGTCAGTTAGAGGCTTCATAGAGAGACAATAGATTTTCAGAAGTTGGTTCATTTATTTTGTTAAATATTTTAAAAACTTAAGTTTCCTATTTTATGGCGAGTGGATCATATTATTTTCATTGAGAGTTATTCATTTGAGTGAAAAAATTATAATTGAGTAAACTGAATTTTATTCAGCTTTTAAGCTTTGTATACTTGAGTTAGTCTTCCGCTTGTAGTCAGCCACGATGAGGGTTCTCTTGGGGACCAGCAATGGTTCTCGAGTGCTGGCCACGTTGATGAGTCCGAGTTTTGGACTCATTTAGAGCTTTGTTTTTATTGATTTAGTGTCCTCAAATGCTTATTTTGTGCCAATAACTGATGTTAAATCCTTGATTTTCAGGAATATGGATTGAGAAACAAAGCAAAGACACTAACAGGCAAAAAGGAATAAAACAGGCTGAAGAAATGAAGATGGGCGAGCCTGAGGATCACCAAGAGCATTCGGGGTGTCACCGAGTGGCTCCTCAGACCGCCTGAAGTTAAAGTGTGCCAAGCTCTAAAGGAAAGAACCAAGTCGGTGAGGAAAAAGGGCAGTCGGCGGATCACCGAGTGAGACCGCAAAACCAAGATAGATCGCCCAAAGTTACAAGTCTTGGGAATGCTGATTTCCAAGGCGAAAGGGCGATGGAAGAGACCAAAGGGCGGCTCGCCGAGTGGTTCAGCGAGCCCGACTTACTTCACCGAATGAGCTTTCGTAGATTATTTTCTGCGACTATAAATAGGTTTTTGAACATTTAGTTTAGGATCTATCTATCTTTCTATATATCTATCTATGAATCAATCAATAAAAAAACTTCTGAACTTAGAAAATAATTTGGAGACAGTTTTCTGTGGAGTTCTTCCTTAGTTTTGAAGGATTGAAGAAATTTACTTTTGAGAAATTGGAAGTAGGTCTTTGATATTCATCAAATTGAAGCATTGTAAAGACAAAATCACACTTACCTAGTTGATGGATAATCAATTTGGTAACTGTTTATACCTTTTTATAATGTCTAGCTAAAACCCCAAATTATTAGGGTGTGATTATGTGATTATGGGTTGATTTAGCTTATGGGTATTGCTAATTGTTAGTTTAAATGCTATTTAAAAGTGATTTTAATCATTAACTGTGGTTTAACTTAAGAATTGTAGTTGCAAATGTAGTTCTATATTTGTGTTCTTGGCTTGCTCGAGAGAGAGGTTTTAGAACTAAGGTTTTTGATTAATGGTTTGTGGGTATTGGGTTGATTTGGGTTCAGCTTGAGAGAGTGAATCCTAAACCCTATTCCACACATTTAGCTCGAGAGAGTGAATGGATTAAGGTGTGGGTTGTTCTTATTTTGCATGCTTGTTGATGTTCGACAGAAATCACTTGATTCAGGGTAAATTGTTCGACAGAAAATTTACCTCCCCTATAGCCTAGCCTACTCACTAATATCTAGCTATTTACTAATAGTTGCAATTACCCATATGTCTATATTGCCTATAATCGATCACATCACATAAATCCATCTCATTATTAGTAATTCTTATTGTTTGTGACTGATATTTGTAGTTGATAATCAAAACCAAAACCCCCATTTGACTTTCGTGTCACCCCTTAATTTGAATGATGTCCTTATTCGATAACTTTAATTCCTATGACTGATTTGACCACGTTTATACTTCCCAATTAAATCTGAAACACTTACCGCTCCCTGTGGGATTCGACCCCAACTCATTTAGTTGAGTTTTATACTGATTTACGATCGTTGACACTTAGAATTGGATGAAGTGTCTTTGAAACGTTATTAATCAAAATGGCACCGCTGCCAAGGAGGGGTGTTGTTTGAAATTGTTTTGGTGAAGTTGAATTGTGTTCTTGTTAGTCGTAGTTGAATCTACTTACTTTTAGTTTTTATTTTTGTGTTGCTTGTTAAAACAGAGGAAATGAGTGTTAACGGTAGCAATGGTAGCCAAGTGGGCCACCAAGATGACATCAGGAATCTCAATGATTTCAACGACCCGAATGTCAATGATCCAAATATAGTGGGTGGAGTTGGTGCCATTCGCTTGCCTCTAGCTGAAGGAAACACTATTTTCCACATTACAAGGACCATGTTGCAGCTCTTGCAATTGAAAGGTTCGTTTAGTGGGTTGGCTCATGAGGATCCCCATGAGCATATAAGGAATGTTGTTGATGTATGCAGACCGTTCTCCTTTAAGAACATATCTCAAGAATCGGTCCGGCTGAGGTTGTTCCCATTTTCTCTAATGGGAGAAGCATGCAAGTGGTTGGCTGAGTTGCCAAGAGATTCTATCATTTCGTGGGAAGAGCTTATTAACGCATTCCAAGTACAATTTTTCCCTCCTTCGAAGATGATGACTCTTCGGGACAGTATTCAAAGCTTCAAGTGTTTGGAGGGTGAGCCAATCCATGAGACTTGGCTAAGGTTCAAGAAGATGGTGCTGCAATGCCCAACTCATTAATTGCCCGATAATGTACTACTGCAATACTTCTACAGAAGCCTCGATTCAGTGAACAAGGGGGTGGCTGACCAACTTTTTCCGGGAGGTTTAATGAAGCAGCCTTATGTAATTGCAGCCCAACTTCTTGATGGCATGACCAAAATTAACTGGGCATGGTACACCCGCGAAGATCAAGTCTCTCCTCTTACTTACAAATTGACAAAGGAACAGATGAAAAAAGATCAAAAGAGAGAGACAAAAACATGGCAAAGATAATGACCCAGCTGGACATCTTGGCCAAGAACGTCATGGGTGCTGGTACAAGGAGTGTTAATGATGTCGGTGTTGGTGGTGTAAACCCCGAACAAGCCAAATTTGAAGCGCTTTACAACGAGGAAGTGAACTTCCTACACAACCAAGGAGGAGGTTATCGTACTATTTACCCAAGGCCGGGTGGTAACCAAGGTTGGAACAGAGATAAGGGCTGGAGAGACCGTGATAGGGAGTGGCGTGATCGTAACGCCACCTGGAAGGAAAGAGAAAGGGAAAACGATAGGTACGTTCCTCCCCACGAGCGTCAAAAGCCCAAAGATTCTAAGGGTGGCCGGACTGAGGATATGCTCTCACGTATTCTCAACAAGGTTGAAAGGTCCGATAAAGTGTTGAAAGAAATGAAGGAAGATGTATCGACTCTCAACCAGACGGTGACCTCTCATTCCGTCTCTATCAATCAGGTAGAGACCCAAATGGCTCAAATGTCTTTGCATTTAAACCTGAGACAACAAGGGGGGTTGTCTAGTGATACTATGGCAAACCCCAAGAACGAAGTTTGAATGGGTACTTACGTCGTGCCACGACTTTAACTAAGGTGCTTCTTGGGAGGCAACCCAAGTTTTTAATGCTTTGTGTTTTGTTTTTGGAATAACAAGTGTTGATTATGCAGGTCGAAGTGTGGAATGTGTTTTAAAATTGCAGGTTGGTGAGCCAAGAGTCCTATCGGTGACTCACCGAAGAGGTCGGTGAGCCCGAATTGGACCGCCATTGGACTTTCAAAAATAACAAGAAGGAGTCTGTAAAACTCGGCGGGCCCATGGACAAGTCGGTGGCTCGCCGAGCAGGTCGGCGAGCCCGATGTTGTCCACCGTTTGGACCCCCAAATTAACTGGAGGTCCTGTAAAACTCGGCTAGGTAAGTCACCACTCGGCGTGTCGCCGAGTGGTTCAGCGAGGACGACTAATATCGCTGAACGAATTGCGAACTGAAAGGTTTTAAAAGGCCAAAGGTTTATAATTTCAAACTCTTTCACATTCCCTCACTTTTAGCCTCGTATAATCACCCCGCACTCTAGATTTTCAATATTTTTCCCAGTTTTACCACTTTTACTCTTTGATCTCATGCTCGGAGTTGGAATACATTGCTGCCTAGCTTTACAAATTTGTATTTCAGCTTAAAGGTTGATTTTCCGAACCCCGAACTCTTAAATTGCGGTTGAACTCGAATGCATTTGTTTAAATCTTGATTGATGTGTGCTGGGCTTGTTCTGAAATCGTATTTGTGTGCTAGTTGCCTGTTTTAATTTTGAAATGTGCTTAAAATGATGATTTCCCAACTTTTTTGCTTTGAAATTGATCATAAATTGTTCGATTGTGGTATTTTTTTTGTTGGGTCTAGTCGGGTAAAGTCTGAGTAACCCCAATTGTGCTAAATGACGTACTTTGCCCAATGATGGAGCGTTTGACGTCATTCTTAAGGGCAAAAGTCCTAAAATGGCCAATTTTTGCCAAACTGTGGGAAGTCTGAGTACCCCGGTGGTATGGGTCTAATGGGTCTAAGTTTAATTGCATGAGTGTGTTGTTTGATTTTGTTTTTGGGGGTTGCGGGCTTGATTTTGGGAAACGGGGTTGCAATTTGGCACGTTGGGCGATTCAGCAAGCATGGTCGAGCTGGCCGAACCACTCGGCGGTTCGCCAACGTCCCCCTTGATCACCTTTAATTTCATGATTTGGCTAGACTAGAGTCTCTACCTTTCTGCAGGAAGCCTGAGATCACCGAGTGCACTCGGCGACTCGCCGAAAGTCACCCTTGATCACCTATTTTGCGCCCCTAACCCCTAAAAAACACTGTAACTTTCAGCGGGCTAGTCTGAGCTCGTTGAATGATGTTGGCGATTCGCCGAAAGGCCCTGCATATCGCCGACCTGTCATTTTTCTGGAAAATTTTCGAGCCAGTCCTTTCGGCTAGCCCGATCTGGCTCGCCAAAGTAACTAGGCGACTCGCCGATCGGTTTGGCGAGTCTTTCTGCAACCTATTTTCTAAATTTTTCTTGGATTGTTTCTAACTTTTTTCGATGTGTTTCGCAGATATGGCTAGGACCAACTTGGACAACAGTGGTATGCCGCCCCGCAAACGAGCACGGGGCATAGTGATTAATGAGGGAGCAGCTGCTCCTTCAAAAAAGGGAAAAAAGGCACTCCTAAGGGAGGCAAGGGCAGGGGCAAAGCGCCAGCACCTGAGATACCCTAGCACAACTCCGGCAGTGAGAGGAAGTCTCTTGATTCTCAGGTATCACTCTCCGAGCCTAATGATGACCAACCTCTACAGTCCCGAAGAGCAGAGGTTCATGCAAGGACTCGCTAAGATTCATCTAGGGTCCCGGAGTCTACCCCTCCTGCTGCTGATACAGTGCCGGCTCCGGCGCAGACGGTGGTTCAAGCGCCACCAGTTAAGGTTCCTCCTCCCCGGCTACTCAACAGGCTAAAATTCGAGGGATTGAGGACCATTCTTGAAGAAAAGAGGTTGTCCACAGACGGTGTAGTCGACAGGTACCCTAATGTGTGGGATACTCTCCGATTCCACAGGTTTGAGCAGTTCACCAGGCCTCGAAGCCCCTACATCCCTACATGGGTCAGAGAGTTCTAAACTGCCTATGGTGATTTAGTGCCCAAAGAAAAGAAGAAGGCCAGTACCTTCAGACCGATAGACTCCGTGGTGTTCTGGGAGAGGACAGTCAGATGCGAGAACAATGAAATAAACATCGTATTTGACAGGCCCAAAGACGTCGAGCACGAGTACCAGAGGATGACTACTTCACAGACTCTGGATGACCTAAAGGACTGGCTTGCTCCCATCATTTCTGACACCACCCCGAGGTGGATTGAGGCAGGAGCTCCCATTGAGAAGAAGGACTTGAAAATTGCTGCTAGGTATTACTTCGGGTTCATTAGCAGCTCCATAATGCCTTCGCAGAATGAGTCCATCATCCGCCACCCAAAGGGGGAATGTCTCGGATCAATCATTACCAAGAAGCGGCTCAACTTGGGACTCATTATTGAGCAGGAGATGCCCATGAGGGTCAAACAACGTCAGCGGACCCTTCTTTTCCCAATACTGTTACAGAGCTATGTATGCGTGCTGGAGTTCCTCGTGAAGAGAAGAGGGACATAGAGGTCACTCCTACATCTTCCACCGATATTCGGAGCATAGAGGCCGAGTACACTCGAGATAAGGTGGATAGGAAGAGAGTGGCTACAGTGGATGCATCCCCGGAAGTTGATGTTGAGACTATACCTGCAGAGGCATCTTTGCCTACTCTGGCCTCTGGGCCACCCGCTTCCACTTATTCCAAGGCTCCTGGTTCTTCTACTGCTTCCTAGCCCACCAGGATTACTTAGGCCATGATCCTCAAGATGGGGCACCTAGCCCATTCTGCCGATATGCGGGCTACCCGGTTAGAGGCTGAGGTGCCTTGGATGATTGAGCGAGCCATCTTAGCTACTTTGACACCCCTCCAGATATCCATTGATGTTCTCGTGGCGAGAGTAGAGACTTGTGAGAGTAGACAGGGGGTTGCTTCCGAGGTGACGGCTTTAAAAGCCGAGGTTTCAGATTTGGGGAAGGATGTGGACTATCTGAAGTCCACAAACTTCACTTTTCTCTTCGAGTCAGTTGAGGCTCAGGATGTCTCGGCCAGTTCAGTGATGCCTCCGGCTACCACCAGAGATGTGATTAGAGCTGATGATGTAGCTGATGAGTCCGATGCTGAGACTCATGAGGAGCAGCTCGATGTTCAGGAGGAGACCACTTACGAGGGTCTGACTGAGGTTGAGGAGGACATGGTGGATTCAGCTGTGCAGACTTCTTTGAGGGGCACGTACATGGTAGGCTCTAGTGGGGCCAATGTTAATGTTGCACCGGGCAGTGATACCCAAGATCAGAGTGTGACTCCGGGCACTGATGCCCCGACAGATGGAGCGACTGTGTAGACATGATTCTTCTTCACCTCCCTCTCTGTCATTTTTATTGATTTGTGATTGTTTTTGTTACATTTGAGGAGAACTGCTTTTTTTTATTTGTGGTGGGGTGAGGTATTTTTATACCTACCTCTTGTGTATATATTGGGTTTTGTGTTTTAAACTGTGTTTTGATCTTATCGTGTAGATGTTTGAGCTTATGGCTCCTTGTTATGAATGAAAATGGTTTTTGAACCCATCTAAAAATTGTTCCCACCTCTTGTTGTGTGTGAATGTGGGTGTTCTTGTGAAAATTTGAGTATCGGTTATGATCAATACCGATGAATTAAATAGTGCTTTTAATCGAACAAAAATGAATGCGCGGCTGCGATGAGGCCAAATGAAGTTGAATAGACAATATATGGATTTTTTGCATCTCGTTGTGACTAGCCGGTTATCGAATGGAGTCTCTTGTGATGAACATTGCACACTAGCTCGAATGAGTCTCATTTGATATTTGTGCCAATGTCTTGTGTGATGAGCTTACATTGAACCTTGTGTGATGACACCTAGAATTTGCCCCGTTGGTCCAGTTGACTAAGTGATGCAAGCTCTTGAAATGATCTTAGGAAACAATTTTGAAGAGTGAAATACTTTTACAATATACCTCTTTTGTGGCCAACCTTGTGAGGTGTGTGGACCTTGCTTGAACCCTCTTTGAGCCTTATGCTTTTCTTGATAGAAACTTGATGCAATTATGACCCCGCTTTATCAATTAACCCATAATCCTCATGAAGTGTGGTTTGATTGAATAGCCAACTTAGGCCAAAATCCTATGTTTGGGGGTGTGGTAAAAAAACAAGGTAAATCAAGAAGTGTAAGAAAATCTCCCTTCTAGAAATGGTCTTGAAAAAGATGGAACCCCTCCATATAAAAAAAAGAGAAAGAAAGGAAGAAAGCAAAAGAAAAAGAACAAAAAAAGTTGTGAAAGTTGCAAAAGAAATGGGGTTTCCGGTATTCCATTGGAAGTTTAATAATGGGGTGAATTTTGAGCATGATTCAAATGTTGAAGAAAGGGAAGAAAGTGATGTTCAGACCACATTTCATGAGGGTAGAAACCACTGAGCCTAAACTACCATACCTTTACACTTAGCCCCATTACAAACCTTGTAAAGACCTTTGAGATCTTGAGTAAGCTGAAACGAGTGTTGATTGGAAAATAAGGGCAAACCTATCGGTGAAATTTTGCATGTGTTCATCTTTGTGAGTGTGAGAGTTGTATGTGATTCCGGAGATATTAATTGTTGAGAAATTGTGTGTGAATATGGAATCATCTCTGTTGTGAGGGCATTTGAGTACCTTTGTTGAGCTTGAACTTGCATTTGAAGCAAGTATTGTGAACTTGAGGTTCTTTGATAATGGTGAGTCACAAGTTGAATCTTTAAGTTCACAATTGATCCTTGCATGAGTAAGTTGAGTCTTGTTGTGTGCATTAATGATTGAGTTTTATGTAGCATTGTTTGAGACATCCTTTTTGAACTGCTGAACTTGAGTTTTACTTGAGGACAAGCAAAAGTTTAAGTTGGGAGTGTTGATGAGTCCGAGTTTTGGACTCATTTAGAGCTTTGTTTATATTGATTTACTGTCCTCAAATGCTTATTTTGTGCCAATAACTAATGTTAAATCCTTGATTTTCAGGAATATGGATTGAGGAACAAAGAAAGGACACTAACAGGCAAAAAGGATTAAAACAGGTTGAAGAAATGAAGATGGGTGAGCCTGCGGATCGCCAAGAGCATTCGGCGTGTCGCCGAGTGATTCGTCAGACCGCCTAAAGTTCCAGTGTGCCAAGCTCTAAAGGAAAGAACCAAGTTAGTGAGGAATTGGGGCAGTCGGCGGATCGCCGAGTGATTCCGTGAAACAAAGATAGATTGCCTAAAGTTACAGGCCTTGAGGATGTTGAGTGCCAAGGTGAAAGGGCGAAGGAAGAGACCAAAGGGCGGCTCTGCGAGTTGTTCGACGAGCCCGACTTACTTGGCCGAATGAGCTTTTGTAACTTATTTTCTGCGACTATAAATACGTTTTTGAACATTTAGTTTAGGATCTATCTATCTATCTATCTATCTACGAATCAATCAATAAAAAAACTTCTGAACTTGGAAAATAATTTGGAGACAGCTTTCAGAAAATAATTTGGAGACAGCTTTCTCTAGAGTTCTTCCTTAGTTTTAAAGGATTGAAGAAATTCACTTTTGAGAAATTTGAAGTGCGTCTTTGATATTCATCAAATTGAAGCATTGTAAAGACAAAATCACTCTTACACAGTTGATGGATAATCAATTTGGTAACTGTTTTTACCTTTTTATAATGTCTAGCTAAAACCCAAAATTCTTGGGGTGTGATTATGTGATTATGGGCTGATTTAGCTTATGGGTATTGCTAATTGTTAGTTTAAATGCTATTTAAAAGTGAGTTTAATCATTAACTGTGGTTTAATTTAAGAATTGTAGTTGCAAATGCAGTTTTATGTTTGTGTTCTTGGCTTGCTCGAGAGAGAGGTTTTAGAACTAAGGTTTTTGATTAATGGTTTGTGGGTATTGGGTTCATTTGGGTTCAGCTCGAGAGAGTGAATCCTAAACCCAATTCCACACATTTAGCTCGAGAGAGTGAATGGATTAAGTTGTGGGATGCTCTTATTTTGCATGATCGTTGATGTTCGAGAGAAATCACTTGATTCGGGGTAAATTGTTCGAGAGAAAATTTACCTCCCCTATAGCCTAGCCTACTCACTAATATCTAGCAATTTACTAATAGTTACAATTACTCATATGTCTATATTGCCTATAATCGATCAAATCCCAAGAATCCGTCTCATTATTGTTAATTCTTATTGTTTGTGATTGCGATTTGTAGTTGATAATCAAAACCAAAACCCCCATTTGACATTCGTGTCACCCCTTAATTTGAATGATGTCCTTATTTGATAATTTTTATTCCTATAATTGATTTGACCGCGTTTATACTTCCCAATTGAATCTAAAACATGTACCGCTCCCTTTGGGATTCGATCCCAACTCATTTAGTTGGGTTTTATACTGATTTACTATCGTTGACACTTAGAATTGGATGAAGTGTCTTTGTAACGTTATTAATCACACGTCCAGGGTGTAGGCTCGGGTCGTGACAAACTTGGTATCAGAGCACAGAGTTCAAGTGTCCTAGGGTGTCTATGAAGCCGTGTCAGTTGGGTCTTGTTTATGGTTGTGAGGGCCCCACATCTATAAATGAGGGACTACATACATTTAAGAAAAGTTTCCCTTCTTCCATACTATAAATCATGCAATAGAGCTATGTCATAGAGACTTATTCTAACTCGTGCGTTCTCATATTCATTCGACTACCCCCCATACTAGAGGTGGTTGACAAGCAAAGTTAGTCCTTTATTGATGAGTTGTTCTTAGCAAGAGTTTTGAGGAAGTCATGTGACTCCAGAGGGGCTTGAGAGAAGCCCATGAGTGAGTAAGTGTTCAGTTTCAGAGGAATGCACCCATATTCATATGAATCATGCATTTGAGCAAAAAGTGAGTTGTACTCTTTTCCTTAAGCCTTGTTTCAGCTAAGATCCTTATGAGGAAGTATGTTTAGAGCTTGGGTAGTATTTTTCACCCGAAAAGGTATCATGAGTTACTAGATCATGAGCAATAGTAGTGAAAGTTCCCAGAGTTAGAGGAAAGTATACATAGGTAAGGTAATCTATGAAAAAGAGATAGTAATGCGGCAGATTATGTTATTATAGTCATCCACCCAGTAAGTTGTTGATGAGGAGTTTTCCCTTATGGGTAGACAAAGAAGGGATGAGTTGTGAAGATTCCGTCATAGGAGGTAGAGTGTGTTTTAGCTAGAAAGGGGCTTGTGATGAAGTGTCATTGTGTAGGTAATGACCAACTGTAAGTGTCGAATACAAGAGCAAAAGTATTCATAAAGTGATAGATCTAAGCTAGGCTTATGATTTATTTGAGAGGGTCATGATGGTTAGAAGGTTATAGAGCTGATCAAGTAATGAGGTGTAGCATAGTAGGCGAGCAATAGTATTGATATTTGGGTTTAGTAATGACTATTAAGCTTGAATTTGAGATGAGTGTCATGATCCAAAGATTGGTAACATGAGGGTGATGATGTTGGTCTTGAGATTTGATCTGGTAGACTTGACATAAGAGTAGGTGAGAAATTGAAATGTTTGATGCAATGAATATGAGTAGTACCAATGAGAGATCCTAACGTTTAGATAAGGGCAGTGAAGTGTAGCTAAGTCACAAGAGTAACAAGAAAATTATGAGGTGTACCGAGAGGATATCTAATCAAAATAGGTTAAGAGAAACACCTTAGAAAGAGGTCTTAGTACCTGCTTATGGAAGGTTCGGTAGTCATGTCATAAGCTTCTCCTGAGTGTTAGAGTAAAAGAGAATGTAAACCAGTTAGAGATGATGGAATAGGTCCATAGCTTTCAAGTGTCAGCTTTAGAACTAAGGGGGAGATGACAAGATGAGAAATCAAGTCAAGTGTTTGAGAGTAAGATAGTAATGAGTTCCAAAGAGTATGGGAGATATCTTCTTAGAGGTCCTTTTAGTAATGGAGTGATGTTAGAAAGAGGAGGTTGATGTTCTTATCGTGATAGTAATGGTGTGATAATACCATCTAAGGTTATAAATGAGGAGGAAGAGGAGGATGAGGTTTTACCATGAGGAATAGTTAAATGAGAGCCCTTAGTTGGTTCCGAAGGAGTTGGTTAGTAGGAGTCCATGGAGTTGTTAGAGTACTAATCTTGAATGTGGTGTTGTTAAACATTAGGTGGTTCTTAATATGAGCCCAATGTGGTGGTAAAGAGTAATAGTTTTTGGATGAGATTCCTTATAGAGAGGTATAGAACCCGAACCTAAGGATTTGGGTTAAGCTTGAAAATAGTAAGAGCATACCATTAGACTCAGACCTTAGTAAAAATAACCCCATTACATACCCAGTTCAGTCGCCATTCGACGATGAATGATCCCAAGGGGGAGATATTGTAAAATCCCATAAATTTTTTGAGCTAAGACTTGAACCATCCTTCGTAGTGAGTAAGTTTTTACCAAGGAATTTAAATTTTTCTAAGTATTAAGGTCACTAGATGTAGCACCTTGTGTTCCAAAGAGAACTAGAGAGAATTCATTGAAGTCATTCCTAAGTTCTTCTAAGTTTTGGGTCAACTTCAATTGATCATAACACTTAGCACATGATGAGTTAGGTGGGCCATAAGATTTCAAATGAAAGATCTTCGACTCCTCTTTCCAACGCCACCGAGTTTTCTAAATTTTGAGTTCTAAGTAAAAAGTTATGACTGATTTACGAATGACGCTCAAACTTGGCAGCAGCTCCGCGATGGCTCCGTGTTACGGAGCCAATACGGACCTCACTACCTGGTGACAAAAATTTCCAACTCCCAGTTCGTGTTATTTATTTCTTTAAGGGTATTTTGGTCCTAAAAACCCTTAGGAGGTCATCTAAATTTCCCTAAACATGTAGAAAAATCAGTTTTCATAAATCAAACCCTCTCATCCACTCCAGAAATTTTACGCTCAAGAAATTCAAGAAAAGCTAAGGCTAGGGTTCTTCTTCAAAGATTCTCCTTCAAGTTTCCTCAAGAAGATGTTTCTTTCAGGTATGTAAGCTTCCATAGTGTGGGTTTGTTCACCTACACGCCAATCATGTTAATTTCAGTGTTAAATTCATTTTAGAAACTTGAAGGTTTAATGTTCTTGAATTGTGTTCTTGAAATTGGCTTTCGTTCTTGAGTTAACATGAGATTGATGAGTTCTTGACGAAATCGTGTCGATTTTAGAGTTGTGTCATGACCCATACCGTCGTGATTGGCACCCCACACTAACCCTCCAGTGGGAGAACTATTACTACTAACAAACTAACCCCAGAAGCTAAACATATACAGATACAGAAGCATGTTTAAATGCAGAAATCAAATAGACTTCCCATAAACTCCAAAGGTTTAAATAAAACTAACCAAACTAATACGGAAGAACAACCCCTAGAACCTGAAAATCAATGTACCAAAACTCTGAAGTTCAACAAGTCTAAGAAAATGGTTGCAACCCAAACTAAACAAAAAAGTATCTAAAGTACTAGTCTAAGTCTGAATATAAATGGACTAAACATAACGAGAACTCATGGCAGCCTGGAAGGACTGGCTCACCCTTGAATTCGATCTCGATCACTGATCTCCTAAACGAGGTCTGTCAGTAGCCACCTGAAGATGCCCTGTACTCAACAAGGAAAGACCAAGTGCAGTATCAGTACACAACCACAGTGTACTGGTAGGATCACGCGGCTATTCCAGTAAGTGAAACATATATAAGAAGTCACAACATAGTAAACACGCATATACCGAACATATACAATATCAGTTATCATTTCAGGATCAATGTACAATTCCACATTCTCAATCTTATGAGATTGAGGATTATGTTTTCTTGGTATCTCCTACAGAATTGGATGAACCTAATTATGTAACTGGGGTCTTATCGAGCCCTGAAAGGGATGAATGGTTAAAAGCGATGAAAGAAGAATTAGAGTCCATGAAAACCAACAAAGTCTGGGATCTAGTTGACCTTCCTAAGGAACGTAAAGCTATTGGGAATAAATTGATTCTTAAAGTTAAAACGTAAATCAGATGGGTCAATAGAAAGACACAAAGCACGATTGGTGGCAAAATGTTTTACTCAAGAAGTTGGAATAGACTATGAGGAAACTTTTTCACCAGTTGTGAAGTTTACATCCATACGATTACTTTTAGCTATTGTTGCATGTTTAGATCTAGAATTACACCAAATGGATGTGAAGACCGCTTTTCTCAATGGAGAATTAAACGAGAAAATCTTCATGGAACAACCAGTAGGTTTCGTTGTTAAAGGTCAAGAAAGTATGTAAATTGAAAAGATCAATTTATGACATAAAACAATCTTCAAAGAAGTGGTATCTGAGATTTCATAAGGAGGTAATGTCATTTGATTTCACCATGATCGATGAAGACCATTGCATCAATGTGAAAAAGTCCATTGGAAATTTTGTAATTCTTTCTCTTTACGTAGATGATATTTTATTAGCTGGAAATAATTTGGAGTATGTGAAAACTGTCAAGTCATGGCTTTCAAAATCATTTTATATGAAAGATATGGGTGAAGCTGACTATATATTGGGTGTTAAGATCCAAAGAGATCGTTCCAAGAAATTTTTGAGTTTATCTCAAGACACTTATATAAAGAAAATATTGGAACGTTTTTGAATGAATAGTTGCAAATCCATGGATACTCCTGTAGCAAGGGGTGAAACTTTAAGCCTTGAAATGTGTTCAAAGACTGAAAAAAAAAAGGGAAGACATGTCTCGAGTTCCTTATTCTAGTGTTGTCGGGAGTTTGATGTATGATATGATATGTACTCGCCTAGACATTTGTTATGCCGTGAGTCTGGTTAGTAGGTATCAATCTAATCCAGGAAGAGATCATTGAAAAGTAGTAAAGAGAATATTCCGATACCTAAAGGGAACTGCAGATCATACATTGTGTTATAGTGGATCTGATTTATTCATAACAGGTTATAAAGATGCTGATTGGGCTTGTGACCGGGATGATAGAAAATCAGCATCCGGTTATGCTTTCTCACTAAATGGTGGTGCTATTTCATGGAAAAGTAAGAAAAAAACTTGTACAACTCTTTCAACCATGGAATCTGAATTTGTGGCTTGTGCGTCTATAGTACAAGAAGTTTTGTGATTAAAGAGATTCTTTGAGCATTTGAGTATTGCAAAGAATTCTAAGGGTCCCATGATTCTATATTGTGATAGTCAAGCGGCTATCACATATACGAAGGATCCTAAATATCACAGCAAGACCAAACACATTGACATCAAGTATAACTTTGTAAGAGACGTAGTGGCAAGTGGAGAAATAACTTTGCAATACATTCCTACACGTGGAATGATAGCTGATCCTTTTACGAAGGCCATCTCTAGAGACTTGTTTGAAAAATATGTTAAGACTCTAGGTTTGCGTAGAATATGATGATATTTCAGTATTGTAAAATAACTTGATTGTTATAATATTCTCTTCTATATAATACTATTGGATTTATATTCAAATATAATATGCATGTGATAATTTGTAAGAAATAAAGTGTGTCGAATAAATCGCGAGATTGGCTCTCTCACATGAGAAATCGCCTCTTACGTCGGGGAACATGAAGAGATGAGTTTCACCACCATATTGTGACTTATTTTATGAGCCAGACAAAAGTTTGTCTAAGAAGATTAATTTAAGGATCACTGAAGAGAGAAACTAGAGTTAAACATCTGGAGGTGTTTAGACCAAGGTCTGTACGATGTTGGATAATCAAAACAATGATACACATACACCAATATAAGGTGTAAACATCATAGCACGTGTTTCATAACACGTGTGTCAAGCGATCAATGGGTCAATGAAAGAATGGTTCCTTGCTTCTTCATTGTGTGAGACCCCGAAAGGTTAAAATGAATTTTCAATGAAATACCCTTTGACCTTTTACTGTTTCTTGAAGTTTCGATCGGTGTTGGTACTTTAGCATGTTACTAATAGCGATGAGTGATTCGGTAATGCAATGCATGTCTAGGAAAGCAGTTGATATGTAACAAATAGATTCGAGTAGAAAGGGAAGATGATTAAAATAAACAATTCAACTTGTATACATAATCCAGATATTACACTCGAGTGTAATTGTGTGTATAAAGTTAAACATAAACTCGAGTTAACCTCTTTAAGAGGATGAGGGATCAAATAAGTAACTACTGAAGTAGTGAATGAAGTTTGGGGTATTGTGAGTAATATTGTCCTTAAAGTTGAAGTGAATTCTTTCCACAGGTGATTAGATTCATATGAAGGGCTAGTAAAACCTTAAAGGTAAGCTTTTAATGCTCACAAATCACACGAACTATTTATCGTATGAATTATGTGTCTGATAGATATTGTGTTGGCTTGGGTCTTGTCCACCATGTGCGAAGTGGGAGATGTAAGTTTTGGGTCGTGGGTCGCCATGTGGATCGACCCGACCTAATCTGTTTTGCCCTATCTAATTTAATTAATTAATTGGATAATCCTTTTAAAAGAATATGAGGGAACATTTATATATTAACTGTTCAATCTCCCCTTAAAAGACTCTAAGTGGGAGTAACTTGAAAGAGACGTGTGAACGTAAAAGAGAAGAAAGAGAAAACTTGAGAAATGTTAAGAACAAAAGATCAGTAAAGAAACAGAGAAGAAAATTTCTTACACAAATCAATCTACTAATTAACGTATCAACTACACCTCATCCGATAATAGGTGTAGACGATCGTTAAGCAGTATAAACCCAACAAAAGAGTTGGGGTCGATCCCACATAGAGTAGTTTTATTTTGAATTCAAATATGAAGTTACAATACTGATTTTTGTAGCTGAAGGAATAAAGGTTTTCGAAAACTATTAATAAAATGTAAAGGGTGACATCAATGTCAGGATAATGGGCTTTTAGATCAGAAATCAATCTCAACAATTAATTAAGAACTATCAAATGGAAGAAGTATACTTGGGGGATTGACCAATCAATTGCTAACTCAACTCAATATGTGTTAATTGATAATCAAAAGTGCTAATTCTTCGTGCGTAAGATGAACTTTAGATGAGGTACTTTTCTCTCGAATAACTACCTCACTTCAATTGAGTTCTCTCGAACCTCAATGTGATAAGAATGGAGACCAACCCACAACCTCACTACATTCACTCTCTGAAGCTGAATACATAGAATGAGTCCTGGAATTCACTCTCTCAAGCTGAACCCATGATAACCCAATAACAACGAGTGCCAACTTATCACCTTAGTTTCACACTTCTCTCTCAAGCAAGCATAAAACACTAAATATATTGAAATAAAGAATCAATAGAGTAGTTAAACCACAACAATAAGTCAATCACACTTCAAATTAGCACTAAAATTGATAACAACAAACACCCGTCAAGCCAAAATCAGCAATTAATCACATTGTCAATCCCCCAAGATTGGGATTTTAGCTAATCATCATAAAAGAAAGAAATTCAGTACCTAATAGATGCTCCATAGCTGGGTACTGAAAATTGAAGTTCTAAGATGAATAATATTTGTTCTATTACAACACTCGATTCAAGTATCTTCCAAAAAATCGCTTAAAATCAATAAGTATATCGTTTTTATTCTCTCTATTTCGTTCAACAATGACTCATCCCCTTCTCTCTCTTCAAAAAATCAATTTATACAGATCTGAGATATGACTTTTTGGGGTCCATCGGCGAGGAAAGTCGGGTTTCGCCGATCGTCTTTGGCCATCGCCTTCTTTTCTTCACATCTTCATTCATAATACACTGTAACTTAAGGTGATTTATCAGGATCGCCGATCACATCGGCGATCCACCCTTTAGTCCTTTTGCTCGCCAATTCAACTTCATCTTTGTTCGTTCAGTGCATTCACGGTACACTCAAGTTTCGCCGATCAGTTCGGCGATCCGCCGATATGGATCACGGTTTGCCTAACTTTCTCTCGTTTCAGGTACTGTGTACTATAAAATTAGGCGGGCTGGGAGGCAACTCGGTGATTCACCAACTGCTCTTGGCGATCCGCAGGTTTGCTTTCCTTCCTTTCTTTGGCTTGTTTTGTTCCATTTTACTTGTTAGTGTCCTTGCTTTTCCCCCTAATCCATATAGCTAAAAGTCAAGGTTTATACATCAGTTCATAGCATAAATTAACATTTTAGGACACTAAAATTATCGAAACTAAGCCCCAAATGAGTCCGAATCTCGGACTCATCAACACCCCCAACTTAACTTTTGCTTGTCCTCAAGTAAAACTCAAGATCAGCAGTTCAAAAAGGATGTCTCAAAAAGTGTTGCATAAGACTCAAAATGAATGCACACAATGAGGTTCAATTTACTCATGCAATGTTCAATTGTGCGCTCAAACATTCAACTTGTGACTCACAATTATCAAAGATACTCAAGTTCACAATATTTGCTTCAAATGCAAGTTCAAGCTCAACAAAGGTACTGAAATGCCCTCACAACAAAGATGATTCCATATTCACACACTATTTCTCAACAATTTAAAGTTTCGAAATCACATACATCTGTCACACTCACAAAGATGAATACATGTATGACTTCACCCATAGGTTTGTCCTTATTTTCCAATCAACATTTGTTTCATCTCACTCAGGATCACAAAGGTCTTTTCACGGCTTGTAACGGGGATGAGTGTCAATGTATGGTCATTTAGGCTCAGTGGCTTCTACCTTCCTGAAGTGTGGCCTGAAAATTACTTTCCTCCTTTTCTTCAACATTTCATACATGCTCATAATCACCCAATTATTCAACTTCATATGAGTCGCCGGATACCCCATTTCTTTTGCAATTTTCATCAATTTATTTCACTACTTTTTCATTCTTTTCTTTTGCTGCTTTTCTCTTCTTTTTTTTTATGGAGGTGTTCCATCGTTTTCAAAACCATTACTCAAAAAGGGAGATTTCTCACACTTCTTGATTTCCCTTCTCTTTTCACCACACCCCCAACTTAGGCTTTTGGCCTAAGTTGGCTATTCACACAAACCACACTTCATGAACATTATGGGTAGATTGATAAAGAGGGATAACAATTGTTCGAGTTTCTTCCAAGAAAGGGATAAGGCTCAATAGGGTTCAAACAAGGTTCACACATCTCACAAGGTTGGCCACAAAAGAGGTATATTGTCAAATTATTTTACTCTTCAAAATCATTGCCTAAGATCATTTCAAGTGCTTGCATCATTTAGTCAACCGGACCAACGGGGAAAATTCTAGGTGTCATCACTTAATTGTTCGATGTAATCTCAACACACAAGTCATTGGCACCAATATCAAAAAAAACTCCACACTTTCAAGCTAGTGTGCAATGTTCATCACAAGAGACTCATTCGATAACCGGCTAGTCACAACGAGATGCTAAAAGTTCACACATTGTCTATGCAACTTCATTGGCCTCATCGTAGCCGTACATTCATTTTGTTCAATTAGGGCACTATTCAAGTCATCGGTGTTGATCATAACTGATACTCAAATTCACACAAGAACATCCACAATCATACACAAAAGAGATGGCAACTACACCACCCCCACAAAAGGAATTCAACATTGCCCTCAATGTTAGTAGAGAACACACAATACAAAAGATAAACTAAGGACTATAAAATGGTAAAGATAAAGTACTAGCACTCAAGTAAACAGAGTACGGTGAAAAGGAATCGTCACTACATGGCCATTAGGCAAAGGCGTGTGAGGATCGCCGAATCAATCAGCGATTCGCCAAAAGGTATGCAACTCGCCGAAATTTTCAGCATGGAACCACTCCACCTTGGGGCAAGAAGGCGGACAGAGACTAGATCGCCGAATAACATCGGTGTCTCACCAAGTGGAAGTGAGCCCTCACCTAAAGTTCTAGGACTCCGACCTTTTGGGGGTGGAGCAAAAGCCGAAGAAAGTTGGGTTCGCCAATTCATCTCGGCGCATCACCGAGTGGTGTATATGTGTCGCCCAATAGTCTAGCACCCCAACATATTATTGACACCACAAAGGCAAGCGACGTTGAGATTGCCAAACCCACTCGGTGGATCGCTGAAGAAGTAATTGCATCACAGAATCACCCACACCTGCACATTTAAGACACATTATTCAAAATTACTAACGCTTGGGTTGCCTCCCAAGAAGCGCGTTATTTAACGTCGTGGCACGACGTGGAAATGCTTTCAAGCATCTTCCAAATACACCACTTCAATCAAAGAGATCTTATGGCATTCCCCAAAATACAACTTCAAGCGTTGCCCATTAACCTTGAAGGCTGGGACTTCATTACCCTCAACATCAATGGCCCCATTGTTGAATACGCGAATCACTTTAAAACGATCAGACCATTTCGATTTGAGCTTCCCTGGGAAAAGCCTCAATCAAGAATTGTACAACAACACAAAGTCTCCGACTTAAAATTCACTTTTGAGGATTTTAGAGTCATGCCATTTCTTCATTTGCTCCTTGTAGAGAGCTGAGCTTTCATAAGCTCTAAACCTGAATTCCTCTATCTCGTTCAGCTGATCGACTATCTCTTTTGAAGCATTTTCCCAATCCAGATTTAGTGTCTTTAATGCCCAAAGTTCTTTGTGTTCAAGTTCAATTGCTAGATGGCCAGACTTCCCAAAAACCAGCTGATATGGGGACATGCCAATTGGTGTCTTGTAAGCGGTGGGATACGCCCAAAGAGTATCATCTAACTTTCGAGACCAATCAGTCCTATTTGCATTCATGGTCTTTGCCAAGATACTCTTAATCTCTCGGTTCGAAACTTCCTCTTGGCCACTTGTTTGGGGATGATACGGTGTAGCCACTTTGTGTTTTACGTCATATTTACTCAATGCAGACGCAAACAATCGATTGCAAAAATGTGACCCTCCATCACAAATGAGGGCCCAAGGGGTTTCAAATCTCGCAAAGATGTAGCGTTTTATAAATTGAACAACGCTCTTCCCTTCATTGTTAGGTAGTGCCACCGCTTCTACTCATTTGGAAACATAATCCACAGCCACTAATATATACCTGTTACCAAATGAGCTCATGAAAAGCCCCATGAAATCTATTCCCCAGGCATCAAATAACTCAACTTCAAGAATAGGCAGAAGAGTTAACTCATTCCTTCTAGACAACCCACCTTATTTTTGGCATTGCATACATTTCTTGACAAACTCATGAGCATCTTTGTAGAGTGATGGCCAGTAGTACCCACTTTGAAGAATTTTAGCGGCTGTGCTAACACTGCTATGATGACCCCCAACCGGTGAAGCATGACAAGCATAGAGAATTTTATTGAACTCCTCTTCAGGTACACATCGCCTAATGATATGATCTGCACATTCTCTAAATAAATATGGCTCATCCCAAGAGTATTTTTTGACATCAAACAAGAACCTCTTTCGCTGGTAGAAGTTCAGATTTTCCGACATCAATCCACACACCACATGGTTAGCAAATTCAGCATACCACAGAACTTGTTTGAAAGTGACCGAGAATACTTGCTCATCGGGAAATGAATCATTGATATCTACCTCCAGCTCGTCATTCACCTTGCCTTCTGACCTGGATAAATGGTCAGCCACCTGATTTTCACACCCCCTTCTATCTTTGACTTCAAAGTCAAGATCTTGCAATAATAATACCCACCTTATCAATCTTGGCATGACGTCTTTCTTCGCCATCAAGTAGCGCAAAGCTGCATGATCAGTGTTAACAACCACTTTGGTGCCTAACAAATATGCCCAGAATTTTTCAAATGCATAAACCACCGCAAGTAATTCTTGCTCAGTAACTGTGTAGTTACGTTGAGCACCATTCAGGGTTTTGCTTGCGTAGTAGATGGGATGGAATAACTTGTTGCATTTTTTTCCTAACACGACACCTAATTCCATACCACTAGCATCACACATGACTTCGAAAGGTGCCGACCAATCGGGACTAATGATACCCGAGGTGGAGATCAATTTCTCTTTCAAACACTTAAAGGCTGCCATACAAGCATCATCAAAGTAGAATTTTGCCTCCTTTTCCAATAACTTGCACAATGGGAGTGCAATTTTTGAGAAGTGTTTGATGAACCTCCGGTAGAACCCGGCATGCCCCAAGAAACTATGAATCCCTTTTATCGAGATTGGTGGTGGTAGCTTCTCGATCAGCTCAATCTTTGCTTTATCAACTTCTAGCCCCTTTTGCGATACCTTGTGACCCAAAACTATACCTTCCCTAACCATGAAGTGACATTTCTCCCAATTTAGGACTAGATTAGTTTCCACGCATCTTTGAAGAAATTGCCCAAGGTGTGCCAAACATGTTTCGAAAGAATCGACCACAACTGAGAAGTCATCCATGAAAACTTCCATTGAATCTTCTACCATATCAGCAAAAATAGACAACATGCAACATTGGAATGTTGCCAGGGCATTACACAATCCTAAGGGCATTCTTTTGAAGGCAAAGATAACGTAGGGGCATGTGAATTTTGTCTTCTCTTAATCCTCCGGTGCAATAGAAATTTGATTATACCCGGAGTACCCATCTAAGAAACAATACCATCCACGCTCCTAAAGTCGATCGAGCATCTGATCCATGAAGGGCATGGGGAAGTAATCTTTTTCCATCCATGAGTTTAACTTGCGGTAATCCATGCAAACCCTCCATTCGGTTACCGGTCTCATAGAAAATATTTCCCCTTTCTTATACGGGACTACTGTGATCCCCTATTTTTTGGGTACACATTGCACCGGGCTCACCCATTTACTATCTGCAATAGGGTAGATCACTCCTGCCTCCAACCACTTGATTATCTCCTTTTTCACTACCTCTTGCATTGGTGGGTTCAATTTTCTTTGATGTTTGACACTCGATTTGCATTCACTATCAAGTTGAATTTTGTGAGTGCATATGCAGGGTGGAAAACCCACAATGTCAGCGATCGTCCGCCCTATAGCCTTGATGTACTTCCTCAACACCTCAAGAAGTGAATTTACTTGTCATTCAAGCAAGTCAGCAGCAATAATAACCGATAGGGTGTTGTTTGCCCCCAAAAATGCATATCACAAGTGAGCTGGGAGTGTTTTCAACTCCAGCTTTGGTGGTTCCACCGTAGATGATTTCGCGGGAGGATTTTCTCGATTTTTCAGATCAATTTCAAGCTTTAATGGATTCCGTGAACATTCCCCCGATCCTGAAAGGGCATCTACCACCTCATCGTAACCTTGAATTTCGGTCTCATCATAGTTCACAAGCACCGCCTCAAGTGGTTCACTCATACACAATAAATGGCTCACACTAGCCACTGCTTCATCAATTACATCAACTGTCGAAACCACATGAATGTCTCTTGGGTGCTTCATTGACTTACACCCAATAAAGGTGACTTCATCATTGTTCACCCAGAACTTCAATTCTCCGCTTTCAACATCCACTAGTGCCCTTCCTGTCGCTAAGAATGTTCTTCCCAAAATAATGGGAATTCCAGCATCAATTTCGCAATCAAGGATGACAAAATCCGTCGGAAATATGAATCGATCCACCTTTACCAAAATATCATAGAGTATCCCTACCGGATGTTTGATTGACCGGTCCGCCATCAATAGCCTCATTGTAGTAGATTTCTGCTCACTCAACCCAAGTTTTTTATAGATTGCGTATGACATTAGATTTATGCTTGCCCCCAAATCACATAGGGCTTTGGCAAATTGGAGCATGCCAATAGTGCAAGGGATGGTAAATGCTCCCAGATTTATTTTTTTTAATTGTCTCACTAGTCATAATTGAACTATAACTATGAGAAACTTCAATTGTCTCAAAATTCAGGCTTTTTTTTCTAGTAACCAACTCCTTCATGAATTTGGCGTAACCCGACATCTCCAACAATGCTTCTACTAATGGTAGATTTATGGAGAGTGTCTTGAATACTAAAAAGAACTTCTTGAACTTCTCATCCTCATTGTTCTTCTTGAGACGCTGGGGAAAATGAGGATTTACTTTGGGCAGAGGTTGTACCAATTTTGGGATTGAGGTGTTCTTTCCTTTATTCTCTTGTGACTCCTTGGCAAGGCTTTGCGGGATGGGAACATCTTCTTCCTTAATGTCTTTTTCCTCTTCAAGAACTTGAGCTTCATCATTCCTCTTCATATCACCTATCACTACCTTTCCACTTTGAATAACCACAGCCAGATTGTTGTCACTGTCTTCCCTCAAAGTTGTTGTGTAATCAGCTTCCTCTCTTTCAATCACCTGAGGTTCTAATTGTGCTGAAAGTTGGTTTAATTGCCCTTCAAGTTGCTTGATTGCGTCAGCATGAGAGTTCACTCTATTGTTTAATGACGAAAAGTCATCTTTCATCCCTTTAAGCATATCATCAGAGCCCTCAACCCTGTCAAGGATGCGAGACAACAAATCATCCACTCGTAGGCTACTTGCACTACCCTTTGATTTTGGGCTATCACTCGATTGTGTACGATCCTCTTCATGTTTATCTTCTCTTCTCCCATGATCACTTTGTTCAGCCCATTCTTGATAGTACCACTTTCGTTCTTCTTCCTTGTGGTAGTTCCAACCTTGATTCCTACCCTGCTTCAACTAGCTTGGGTGGTAACCCTCCTAAAAATTTTGAAAGTTCTAACGTTGATTCTCCCTCAGCTTTGAGTAGCACGGTTAAGAACCCTCCTCAACCCTAAACACTCCCCTTGCTTCTTTGGGTTTGCTCTCATTTTTCAGGACTTGTTTTTGTAGTAGCTCTATTTGGGATAGCATCTTACTAATGTTTTCATCCCTTTCTTTTTCTTTATCAAGCTTCTCCTGCGTCATCCTAAAACAAAAGGGTGAGACTTGGTCATCTTGAGTGTACCATGCTTGATTTATCTTGGTCATGTCATCAAGAAGGGACAAAGCTACCTCAAACGATTGCAACATTATTCCTCCTCGAATCAATTGATCAGCTACCCCTTTATTTACTGAGTCAAGACTTCTATAGAAGTATTGGAGTAGCACGTTGTTTGGAAGTTCGTGCATTGGGTATTGAAGTAATAGCTTCTTAAACCTCGGCCACGTTTTGTGGAGTGGTTCACCTTCCACTCGCTTGAAACCTTGAATGTTTTCTCTGAGTATCATCATCCTTGACAGAGGAAAGAATCTCATATTGAACGCCATGGTAAGCTCATCCCAGGAGGTGATGGAATTGCTCGGTAACTCGGCCAACCTTTTGCTAGCTTCACCCGTCAAAGATAATGGAAACAACCTGAGGCGGAGTGATTCTTGTGACACGTTCTCGAATGGGAACAGACTACAAACATCCGTGAAGTTCCGCATATGCTCATGCGGGTCCTCATGAGCCAATCCTCCATAAAGTCCTTTCATTTGGAGGAGATGGAGTGTTGCGTTAGTAACATGGAATATAGCCTTTCCTTTGGTTGCCAGAAAATAGATTGCACCAGCTCCACCCATTAGAATTGGGTTATGTATGCTATTAAGATCGTCAATATCACCTTGGTAGCCCACTTGACTACCATTACTCCCTGCCTCACTCATATCTTCTTTTGTTAAGAACAACCAACACAAACACAAAACAAATTAAATCGACTCAATTTCAGCCAACAAACTCACAAATTAAACTTCGATAAGAGAACTCTAAACAACATGACTCCCCGGCAGCGGTGCCATATTGATTAACGTATCAACTACACCTCTTCCGATACTAGGTGTAGACGGTCGTTAAGATGTATAAAACCAACAAAAGAGTTGGGGTCGATCCCACATAGAGTAGTTTTATTTTGAATTCAAATATGAAGTTACAATACTGATTTTTGTAGTTGAAGGAATAAAGGTTTTCGAAAACTATTAATAAAATGTAAAGGGTGACATCAATGTCAGGATAATGGGCTTTTAGATCAGAAATCAATCTCAACAATTAATTAAGAACAATCGAATGGAAGAAGTATACTTGGGGGATTGACCAATCAATTGCTAATTCAACTCAATAGGTGTTAATTGATAATCAAAAGTGCTAATTCTTCGTAGGTAAGATGAACTTTAGATGAGGTACTTTTCTCTCGAACAACTACCTCGCTTCAATTGAGTTCTCTCGAACCTCAATATGCTAAGCATGTAGACCAGCCCACAACCTCACTACATTCACTCTCTCGAGCTGAATACATATAATGAGTCTTGGAATTCACTCTCTCAAGATGAACCCACCATAATCCAATAACTACGAGTGCCAACTTATCACCTTAGTTTCACACTTCTCTCTCAAACAAGCATAAAACACTAAATAAATTGAAATAAACAATCAATAGAATAGTTAAACCATAACAATAAGTCAGACCCACTTCATTAGCACTAAAATTGATAACAACAAACACCCATCAAGCCAAAATCAGTAATTAATCACATTGTCAAACCCCCAAGATTGGGGTTTTAGCTAATCATCATAAAAGAAAGAAATTCAGTACCTAATACATGCTCCATAGCTGGGTACTGAAAATTGAAGTTCTAAGATGAATAATATATGTTCTATTACAAAACCCGATTCAAGTATCTTCCCAAAAAGTCACTTAAAATCAATAAGTATAGTGTTTTTGTTCTCTGTATTTCGTTCCACAATGACTCATCCCCTTCTCTGTCTTCCAAAAATCAATTTATATAGATCTGAGATGTGGATTTTTGTGGTCGATCAGCGAGGAAAGTCAGGTTTCGCCGACAAATCGGCGACTCGCCGATTGTGTTTGGCCATCGCCTTCTTTTCTTCACATCTTCATTCGTAATACACTGTAACTTAAGGTGATCTATATCGGGATTGACGATCACATCGGCGATCCGCCCTTTAGTCCTTTTGCTCACCAATTCAACTTCATCTTTGTCTCGTTCAGTGCATTCGGTGGTACACTCAAGTTTTGCCGATCAGTTCGGAGATCCGCCGATATGGATCACGGTTCTCCTAACTTTCTCTCGTTTCAGGTACTGTGTACTGTAAAATTAGGCGGACTGGGAGGCAACTTGGCGATTCACCCAGTGCTCTTGGCGATCCGAATGTTTGCTTTCCTTCCTTTCTTTGGCTTGTTTTGTTTCTTTTTGCTTGTTAGTTAGTGTCCTTGCTTTACCCCCCAATCCATATACCTAAAACATAAGGTTTATACATCAGTTCATAGCATAAATTAACATTTTAGGACACTAAAATTATCAAAACTAAGCCCCAAATGAGTCCAAATCTCGGACTCATCATCTACACTCTAAGGAGACTCTTAGTTTGTGAACAAAAACGATCTTTTTTTCCTTGTGATTCAAAGAGAGATCTGGAGTAATTCAATTCGACAACAAAATCAACAACAAATATTTCCGCTGTAAGTCATAAGGTACACATTTTGTTGTTGTTTCACCTATAAAATTCCTTCATAGACTTGGAAAAAAATCATCAATGAAAGTGATAAATATCTATTACCTCCACTAGTTAAAATTCCACCAAGTTCACAAATATCAGTATGAACTAATTCTAACTAATCAATTTTTCTTTCAACTTGAAAATGAGGCCTTTTAGTGATTTTGGCTTTACTACAAGCCTCACACTTTTCAAAATTCTTTTTAACCAGTGGGATTAATCCTAAACTGCTCATGATTCCAACATAACGATCATTAATATGACACAAACTAACATGCCAAAAATTGGTAGAAGAAAGAATATAAACTGAAGTAGAAACTTTATTCATTTCAACATTAAGTTTAAACATCCAATCACAAGCATACCTCTTTCTCACAAAAATACCCTTCTTCACAATTACATATTGATCAGATTCAATAATCTGTTTAAAGCCTGCTTTATAAAGAAGAAAACTAGACATCAAATTTTTCTTCATAGAAGGAGTATACAGTACATCTTTCAAAGTTAATACCCTTCCAGAAGTAAAACACAATTCGACATCTCCCGTTCCAAGCACTTGAGTTGTTTGAGAATCACCAAGCGTGATGCTTTTGGGCTCCTGAAAATGAGTATATATTTTAAACCAGTCTTTGTCATAACCGACATGACGGTTTGCACCAAAATCAGTCCACCATCCATCAACACTCTCAACCATGTTTATGCCGGTAATCACCGCCATAAAAGGTTCTTCGGTAATGTTTATCTGAGGGTTAGGACCACGTTTCCGGAATCTACAAAGTCAAGCAATATGCCCACTCTTGCCACAAACAAAGCACGGTCCCTTATCTTGAACTTGTTGATTTTGTGCTTGGTTATTTTCACCATTATTTTTTTGGGAAGTGTACCATTATTTTTCTTGATTTTTTTCTTCAGAGGCTTCAAGGAAGTATTTTTATGAGATTCAAGGGTAGAATTATTTAAAGTAATTAAATTTACCTTCGTTGTGATGTTGCTCTCTTCTGTTTGTAAAAGTGCATCTTTGCCCCTTACCTCTTCTTCCATACAAATTTTTACTATCAACGTCTCAAGAGAGGTTTTCTTTTGTTTGTGGCGCATAGTTTATTGAAATTCCTTCCAAGAAGGTGGAAGTTTATCTACTATGCCACAAACAATAAGGTTATCTCCAATTTTTACCTCCTCGGACCTAAGCTCTCCAACAATCATTATAAAGTCTTGAGCTTGGTCTACCACTGATTTGTTGTCCACCATTAGGAAAAAAAAAATCTACTAGCCGCATATTTTTTCGTTTCAGCCTCTTCGGTATCATACTTGCTCTG
Organism: Solanum etuberosum; assembly: GCA_029582245.1. Lineage (NCBI taxonomy): Eukaryota > Viridiplantae > Streptophyta > Magnoliopsida > Solanales > Solanaceae > Solanum > Solanum etuberosum. The sequence continues at coordinate 128,736 of JAJONR010000280.1, forward strand.
CAATGCTTTCCAAATTTTTTTTGCACTATAGTAAGTTCTATCATAATAATCATAAAAATTATCAAATAGAAAATTAAGAATATGATACCGACACTTATAGGAATCACCATCGTACTTTTCCACTTTCTCTAGATGAGAAATAGTTTCATCATCATTCATAGAGGTGATGTCTACTTTATTAGGATTCTTCTCAATCAACACATAAGAAACATTGAGAAGACTTAAGTAGAAAATTATTTTACCCTTCCATCTTTTGAAATGGTTACCATTGAACCGAAATGGCTTGTTAAGGTCTCCCATCTTAACATCCGCGATTTTTTCAATTGTAGCCATTATGAATCTCCTTAAAATTGTTAGTGAAAAATTACAAGATTACAATTGAAAATAAAATGAAATAAAAATCTCTTCAAGCTGAGGCGCAGATATCTCTCTCTTCCTAAGCCCACTGCAGCAAATGTTTTCACCGGCCCAACAGTAATCATGTTGACTTGTCCCTCCAGGATACAACAGCCTAATCACAAAGTGTAACTCAACAAACTCTGCACAAGAGTTGAGTGTAAAGCTTCATAAAAAGAACACCTCCCTTCAACTAATAAGAACTCTCTTTTTGACTAACTTTTTGCACTCTCTATTTTCTTGTGTATACCAAACCAAATGAAGACTACCACTATTTATAGTTGAGGAAGTCTTCATAGCAATGAATTGGAAGATAATGGGGTAGTAAATAGGAAACGATAAATGACGTAGGAGTTACATAGGTTACAAGGTATAATAGAGGAATAAAGAGTGAAATAATGGTTAGAACAACAAATGCACCAACGTGCAAATGTAATTCAACGGAAAAATGACACTACTCAAGACCATTTTTTACAATTTTTTCCTGCCACATTTATCACCTATGAAATCAGCCAATAAAGCCAAAGTAATTGGCATTACTTGACTACTGATTAAATGACCATTGCATGAGAAATTAGGCAGTACTAAGACAAAAGTAAAAATGAGCTACTTTATTATATTAAAATGGTCAATAACCAACAACGTCTATCATATAAATGCTAATTTATTGTTTTACAACACTAATCATATAGTTGTTGATTATATATATTTTAACATGAAAGTAATTAACGATTAAACCCTAATAGAGTGGGATGAGTTATAATTAAATGAAATGATTATTTTTTACATTTATGATAAACAGGTTACAAACAGTTTTGAAAAGGCTAAATATTCTTTAAAGATCAAATTAATTATTTGTATGATAAATTTGAAAAAATATTTAAATTACCTAAAAAAACTTTTTAATCTTACAATAAAAATTTGTACTTTTTATAGTTCAATTTAAAGTCAAAGATTTATTTTTAAGAAAAAGAATCTATTTTAAAATCAAATAAGATGGCAAGCTAATAAAATATGAAATAAAAAAAAATCATGTACAATGTACAAATTGGGTGGGATTGGGGGTTGACATAATATGAGGATATTATGTTTTGAATTAATTTTATGATAAAAAAAATATTATTGATAAGATTTAGTCATTTCAAATATATAGTTATTTCAAATATTATTGATAAGATTTAGTCATTATGTTTCTTACTGTTTTTTAATTTACTTTATTTATGAAAAAATAGTATCACAAGCCATGAACTTTCATTTCATAGTTTCCTAAAAAAAAAAATTTTGACAAATTTTCATCTGTTACGATATAATTCAATTTTGTATTCTTTAAAAAAATCTATAAATTGACAATAAGAGGGCAACAAAGTCAATTTCAATTATTTTCTATTAAAATTCACATGAGATTATATGATTATTACTAATTTGGATTTAATTGTTTTAAATATGCAATTTAACATGTTTCATCTTCTTTTTTTTCAGGAAAGTTCCTATATACCATATATCTATCAATATTTTCTTTTTTATTTTTATATTTTCTTTAAATCTTCACAATAATAATTGGCTATTCAAATAATCTTCAATTCAATTTTAATTGAGTGTTGTTGGATTATTATTTTTTGTAAAATTTAAATTGTAGGGTAAGTTTTTAAATTGTTGGTTAACATTTTTGAATTTTCATTGGAAAAGAGAATAATATATATTTCATAGAATGTTTGTTACATTATTTTATTATTATTAATTACTAGACAAAATAATAAAACTCTCTCCTTACTACGTTAGCTCTTTATTATTTGAACAAAGTATTGAATAAGTAAAAAAATATATATTGTTAATTTTATTTTAACATAAAAGAAGGCAAATTTGAATGGGCTCTTTATGAAACTCCAAATTCAAAATTATCATAAATTATTATTTAACATACTTTGCTTAAATTTTGAATTTCAATTTCAATTTTAGATGAGAAAAACTTTAAATTATGAAAATAAAAGTCATATTGTGGGTAAGATTCTAATAACATATACCTAAAATTTTAATCAAATAAAATAAAAAGGTAAAAAATTCAAGTAATAAATATAATGTGAGGGTCGTTATAATTTCCTTTTTCATTTTCAGAAAAATAATAATATCCTTAAATAAAACAATAATTTTATGAAAATATTTTTGAAAAAGATATACAATGTGTATCGTGAGGTACGTATTCTAGTTTATCATAATTAAAAGATATTTAGTAGTCATGCATGAAAATGTGATGGTTTCATTTTATTTCCACACTTTAAATTTATTATGTTGCCCAAAAAATATGACTATAGAATATAAAATTTGTGTCGAGAAAATAATTAAGATGGAAAAATATTGTTAGTGTTACAATTTCTATGAATCTTCTAATTTTATTTTCAAATAAATTTAAAGATTTTTTAACTTTATCTTGAATTTGTGTTGGATTTGATATCTCTTAATTTGCATTTAATTAACCATAAACACTTTGATAATCACCACAAAAAAGTGATATATATATATAAGATAGAGAGAGAGAGTTTAATTAATATGATTTAATTGAGACACTTGTTGAAAAACAGAAGTCATAATTCTCTATTATATGAGTATATATAAGTCGAAGTTGATCCAACTACGGTTACCAATTTACCATGCATGCTGCAAAATATCAACTTTTAAAAAAAATTATTGAACATTATTAAATTAATTTGATATGTTATCGTATAATTTTTTGATTAAAATTACCGAATCAAAGTTTCATTTGAGCAGTTTAAAATGTCTTGAATGTCTTCCTTATTGAAAAAAGTTAAAGTTATCGTATAACTTATGTTTGATGGGTAACATACCTAAGTTCTAATTTTTGCCGATAGGCAGAACTTCAGGTTAATTGAGCATGTTTAATGTCTTGAAATATCCTGAACATCTACCTTATTGGCACAAGTTTAAATTTTTAAAGTTGAGGTATTTATTAAAAAAAACAATGTCAAGCGGGACAAAATATAAAAATAAACGCTTATGAAGATCATTTTTGTGAGATTATTTTTACGAGGAAAAAAATATCAAGACCTGTTCATCTTAGGGTCATTACATAACCTGATCATGGAAAAGAGCTAAGATAAAAGGTTGATATTTAAGAGTAAAAATGATTCAACATTAGTTTAAAAATTAATTAATCCTCTTTAAGCTATAGCCAAAATTATTTCAAACATAAACAACTTGCATTACAATTGTGTCCAACTCTTTTTTTATAAAATAATCACGTTGAATCGATTATTTCTAATTAAAGATATATATGAAAAAAATACAATTTGTAGTAAGTTTGAGATTATCTTTTAATCAATTTTCTAATAAGCCTGTTTATTTAGCAAAAATAAAGTGACAATGGATTAGTGCACATAATTAAGTCACAATTAACTTTAATTTGAAAAATAAAATGATATATATATATATAAAAGAGAACCCTAGGCCCGCCAAAGTGGCGCCACGACAAACCAGAATTTCCTTTTAATTTATTTATTTCCCAAACTAGTCTTCCCTTTCATGAAAAGTTGTATTCGGTATATGCATGTTTACTGTGTTGTGACTACTTGCTTATATTGCACTTATTGGGATAGCCGCGTGATCCTACCAGTACACTGTGGTTGTGTACTGACACTGCACTTGCTTGTTATTTGTTGAGTACAGGGCATCTTCAGGTGGCTATTGATAGACCTCAGTTAGGTGACTTTTGAGCGTGACCGGATTCAAGGGTGAGCCAGTTCTTTCAGGCAACCATGGATCTATCTTGTTTAACTCCACTCTTTTCGGACTCAGACTATTTGTTTAAGGTGTTTGTTTAGTTTCAGGGTTGTACCCCTTGTTCTTAGACTTATCGTTTGTAGAGATTTGGTATAATGACTTTCAGGTTCTAGGGATTGTTCTTCCGCATTAGTTTGGCTAGTTTATTTAAACCTTTAGAGTTTATGGGAATTCTATATAATCTCTACATTTAAACCTGCTTCCGTATTTTTAAATGTGTGTAGTATTTTGGTTAAGGCTTCTTAGTTGGGTTGTAGTAACGGTTCTCCTATCGGAGGGTTAGTGTGGGTGCCAATCACGACGGTCTGGGTCATGACAAAGTTGGTATCAGAGCCCTAGGTTCGTTGATCTCATTGTACCAAAATGATTCTAGTAGAGTCTTGCGAAACGGTACGAAGTCGTCCGTACTTTTCTTCGAGAGGCTATAGGACTTTAGGAAAAACTCACTTTTTTCTACTCCTTCGTGCTATTACTTGAATCCAATTGGTATCTGGGTGATACAAATTGTTATCTTCCTCCTTCACTTTATGGTCCGAACTAGAGTAACAGAAGTGGTAACACCATCACTAGCAATAGAGGATGTGTATAGACTACCGACAGTGGAATAGGGTCGCCATTCGAAATAAGTATCTTTGCCTCAGATAGATGATCTTTTTGACCAATTGCAGGGTGCATCAGTTTTCCCTAAGATTGATTTGAGGTCTGGTTACCATCAGTTAAAGATTAGGCCTGAGGATATACCAAAAATGACATTTGAGACCCACTATGGGCACTATGAGTTTCTAGTTATGTCGTTTGGGTTGACGAATGCGCCTGCCGCTTTCATGAGTTTGATGAATGAGGTGTTCAAACCATTTCTAGATTCGTTTGTTATGGTGTTTATTGATGGCATTTTAGTTTATTCTAAGAGTGAGGAAGAACATGTTGACCATCTGCGTATAGTTTTGAGTGTCCTTGGGAGACAAAAATAGTATGCTAAATTTTCTAAGTGTGAGTTTTGGTTGACTTCGTTTACCTTTTGGGGCATGTAGTTTCAAGGGAAGGGGTAATGGTAGATCCCCAAAAGATTGAAGCAGTAAGGAATTGGGTTTGACCTAGTTCTGTGATTGAAATTAGGAGTTTTGTGGGGCTCGCTAGCTACCATCGTCGCATGTGAAGGGATTAAGGTCAGATGTTTAGATTCCAATTTATAGGTGACAACATTTAAGAAGTTTTGGTAAGGGACGGTTAGATAATGAACACCATTACTTGGGGAGATGCATTTAGTATTATTGTCATAATATGTATGGGTTGTTTAGCGAATGATGAAATTAAGTTATGCCAATTGAGGTTAGAAGTTGTACTATGATTTCATGGATTGATTGTATATCAAGGAGGGTCGGGATACGACTGCTCCAATGACAACGATGTTTACTGGGTTAAGTTATTAAGTGTGTTAACATTGTGGAGAACCTAGGCATATGAGGAGGAAATCAGCGAGGTTGTGGAGGCCGGGGAAATGGTAAGGGAGGTAGAGGAGTAGTGCATCCAGTCAAGGAGGTTGCCCGTCAAGATGACGGGGTTCAGTTTTATGCCTTTTCAGGCAAGACCGAGGTTGAGGTGTCTGATGCAGTGGTCACAGGTACTATGTTTGTTTGTGACCAGATGGCTAATGTGTTGTTTGATTCGGGTTCTACTTATTCTTATGTGTCCGTTCAGTTTGCCTTGGGATTTGATATGATTTGTGATTTACTTGGTGCCCCCATCCATTTTTCTACCCCAGTTGAAGAGTCAGTCATAGTCACCCTTATATATCGTGTTTGTCCTGTTGTGTTTATGGATTTTCAGACTTGGGCTGATTTGGTTATGTTGGATATGATTGACTTGATATAATCTTAGGCATGACTTGGTTGTCCCCCTATTATGTTGTGCTTAATGGTAATGCTAAGTCGGTCACTCTAGAGATCCCGGATAGGGAAAGGTTACAGTGGGAAGGGGGTACAAGCCTAAGTCAGCTAAGGTCGTATCTTTCGTGCGGGGTAGGAAACTGGTGGGGCAGGGTTATTTGGCTTATTTGGCTCATATTCGGTATGTTGAGGTTGAGTCTCCCTCTATTGAGTCTATTCTTGTAGTGTCTGAATTTAGAGGAGTGTTTCCTACTTATTTGCCTAGTATGCCTCCAGATACAGATCTAGATTTCTGCATTTACTTGGAAACTGGCCCTCGCCCCATCTCCATTCCTCCTTATCGCATGGCTCTGGCAGAATTGAGAGAGCTTAAAGCTCAAATCCAAGAGCTTCTTGATAAAAGTTTTATCGTCCTAGTGTTTCCACGTGGGATGCTGTCTTATTTGTTAAGAAGAAGGATGGTGGTGTGAGGATTGATGATTTTATCTTAAGCCATAGAGTGGATTGATACCGGAATGACAAGCTTATGGATAAAGAAAGTCCCAATGAGTATACTTGGGTGAATGCAATTCAAGATGGTAGTAAGAAAGTGCGTATAAATTGGGTTAGTCCTTTAAATTTGATGAGTATACTTGAGTTTGAGGTGTCATGTCGATGAAAAGGTTGACTTCGTAGCGATAGCCAGGGCTAACTGAGCATAATGGTAATAAGAGTTCGTGATGGATTGTGAGGGGATGCAACTATATAGTAAGATTGTTGGTTAAGTGAATTTTATATAGTAACTACGACTTGCGAGTATCTAAGGTTGTGATTTTCTAATATTTTGTGAGTAACGTGGTTGTATGGAAAGTTTTAAGAGATGGTGGGACACCACTCGAAGAGAATTTAAAAGAGCTAGAGTCATAATGAAGGAAAAATAGTGGGATGTAGTACAACCTTTAGAGAGAGGCGAGGGCAAGAATATTTTATTGATTGCAAAGGCTAAAGAGCTATCTTCATAGGGGTAGATAATTGGGTTCAGAGACGTGTAATTTCACTCATTTTGCTGTGACTATGGTAATATTGTCACAAGTCCGTCAGATTGGTTAAAAATTATTGGAAAAGATGTGAGAAATGAGGGTACAGACATTAGTGTGATGATAAGTGCTTGTTTTGTTTTGAGTTTAGTAATGAGTAAGATTGAATTGTTAGCGAAGGATATTGTGAGATCGATGGAGATGCGATCCATGATAATGCGAAGATCCATGAATTCATAAAAATCTTCGAGGTATAAGCTAATGTTGATAGATAAGGGGAGTGTGTTATACGGTTGAATTTACAATTCAGATTTTTTCATTGAAAGTCTACATTCGTGGTGATATATTTTGTCAAGGTATGAATTTTCAAGGTGAAGAATGATCAATTGTATCAGGTATTGAGCATTTCAAAGGACTTACACCTAGGTTGAGTCGTAAAGTTGATTACTGTTGATTGTTAAAGTACCTAAGAAAGGTTTTCATTTTAAAAGTATTGGTTTAAAGTAAGGTAAATGGTCGGAGTGGTTATGATTGTTGTTAGTATTGAGAGTGTGGGCTGCAGGGGAAGGATGTGAAGAGTATGTGGAGTCAGGTGAATGGAATTGACCGGTATCGACTCTTCAGAGGAAAACCTTTAGTGTTATTCAATATTTATTCTTTAAAATTGTTATGTGACCATCTATTGTATTTTGTACATGGTTGTGAGTATGATTCACTAGCTAAACTCACGTGTGTTTTCACTTTTGTGGGTGGATCCCTAGTGGTGGATCAGGTGTACTGATCCTGCGATGTTCTCTTGGTTAAGTGAGATGATTGGGAAGACTTAGTTATTTCATACGACATATTTGGTGTTGTCATGGAGTTGTTAAAATATTTCAGTGGTTTTACATGTACCACCTTGCTTATGATAGTTTATAGAAGAGCTACCATGCGTAATTATGATTGTCCGACAATCTTAATATTCATCTAGTCGTCGAGGTAATGTATCGATTATGTGTGGTTGAATGTGAGGATCATTTGGGTCCAGTTCTACTGTTCTTAAGAGGTAATCTACAATTACTAAATCTAACATTTCGATAGTGTTGTTGGAGGGTTTGTATGCTTGGACATATCCCTCGATGAGTATCTGATATCTAAAGATCAAATTTTTATAACTTAAGCTCATGGAAATTTATGTTGTGAGATGGAGATGTTGATAAGAACTATGATTGTTTGAGTATTATGAGTGTGTGTTGGTTGGTTCAAGTCCACCTCTAATTGTAGCGAGTATTGATTAGAATTTTAGCATGCTTATGTTAGAAAGGATTAGTCCTGATGATTGTGTCAAGGTCCTTGATAACATGTGGCAGACGTGTGTACGATCAACTTTGGTGGTTATTGAGAATAGCTTTTGAGTTTAGTTAAGTTTACATACAACAATATTTATCACTCGAGTATTGAGATGACTTCATTGACGCACTGTATAGGAGGGGATGTAGGTCTCCCAGTGGTTGGTTTGATGCATTTGTGGAGGAACCTTTTGATGAGAATCATTAGGGAATGTGAAATTTATTCGGGAGATGTTCTAGCAGCTTAGAACAAGCATAAAGAGTATGAAGACCGGAAGTCAGATATTTGGAGATTATGAGGATGAGCCTATAGCCATTCTAGATAGGGAAGTTCGCAAGTTAAGGTCAACGGATATTGCATCTATTAAAATTTAATGGAAGCATTGTCAGGTTGAGGAAGCTACTTGGGAGACCAAGAAGGACATGCGAGACAAGTATTCCCAGTTATTCGATGAATCAGATACCACTCTACCATTACTTTAAGCCAGTCTTTCCTAGTTGATCACTCGGGGATGAGTGATGGGTAAATTGGTATCTATTGTAACGACCGGTTTCCGTCGTTATAGAAAAGCCAATGGGGAAAGAATTGGGGTCAGAAAACTTTTTGGTAGTAACTTGAAATTTCCTAACCTAGTCCAGATTTAGACGAAATCGGAGTCAGTGATGTCTAGGGAAATCTGGTAACATATGAGAGATCTAATTATGAATTTTATCACATGAGTAGAGAGCTAAGACGTTAAGGAAACCGTACGACTTTAAAAAATCGAATTCGGGCAAGTAGAACTCCCAAAACTGATCTTAGCGTGAACAGGTAATTTCTGAGTGTCATGGGTTGAAGGTGTGTTGTAAAATATGGGTTTGAAAATCTTTAATTAACTCTCTGTCTCCGTGCAAGCCGCCAGGGCGGGATTATTCCCACCAGGGCGAGGCCGCTATAGAAGGATGAGGTCCGTCACAGCGGGACAGACGCAACTTTAGTCGGAATTAAACCCCAAAAATGTCATTATTCTGCAAGTTTTGACTTTGAGAACTAAGGAACAAACCCATGTGTTTTCTTGATAGCTTTTCACCATTCTTGAGGCTAAAGGTAAGGTTTTGACTCCCCGAATCCATTTTTTTATCCGTAGATCTTAGTTTCTTGGGTAATTATCGATGCGGGAGGGTTTTGATCTGAAATTTATGATGGAAGAAATCCTAAACTGGGTAGGGGATTAAGGGTTTGTCCTAGGGTTGATGATTTCGATTAAAAATTGGGTAATTAGGCTTTGTTTATTAATCCTTGCGTTATATTGATTATTTGTAGACCAAGAACAAACGGAAAGAATCCATAAGGGGAAGAATCAACTTTCTTAGGGGATTCAAGCTTTGTTCGAGGTAGGTGATGGTTGTGATTTCATGTTTGTGTGGTATATGTTAGTAATTTCTTCATTGTATTGCATGTATGTATACGAATGTTACATTATTGATCACACCTAATGTAAATGAGTATGAACGAATAACTATATGCCATGAATCACCTCTTGATTGTATGATTATGAGAATGTACATTGTGATTGTCATTGGTATGTTGATTGGATCGGGTGTCACGATCCGACACACTAACTGGGATCGGATGTCACATACCGACATACATATTGGATCGGATGTCACGTACTGACATAAAACTGGAACGGGTGTCACGATCCGACACACTAATTTGAAACGGGTGCCACGATCCGGTACACTAAACGTTTGGGTATGGGTTCCATGAGAGGACAGTTGAATTGGGTTCCATGAGAGGACCATTGACTTGTTATATTCATGTGTATTATTGAAAAAGGTGGAATTATACATTGACTCTGAAATGATATTGGTGTTGTATATATTCGGTATATGCTTATTTACAGTGTTGTGACTACTTGCTTATATTGCACTTATTAGGATAGCCGCGTGATCCTACCCGTACACTGTGGTTGTTTATTGATACTGCACTTTCTTGTTCTTTGTTGAGTACATGGCATCTTCAGGCGGCTATTGAAGAAAGTCTGAAAACCCATAAACAAGATAGGACAAGCACGATAGACATGGGTGACTATGAAAGACTCTCCAACGGGAGTGGAAACATGGATGGGGGCATCAAGTACATCACAAATCATATCAAATCCCAAGGCAAACTGAACAGACACATAAGAATAAGTAGAACCCGGATCAAACAACACAACAGCCATCCAGTCACAAACAAGAATAGTACATGTGATCATTGCATCAGACGTCTCTACCTCGGTCTTGCCCGGAAAGGCATAACACTGAGCCCTGTCCTCATGACGGGCGACTTCCCTGCCAGGTTGCACGGTACCTCTGCCTGCATTACCATTTCCCCGACCTCCACGGCCTCGCTGTTCCTCCTCGCCCACCTTGTGGACGCCCTCGACTATTATTACCATTTTCCACGGGTACCACTGCTCTAGTCTACTGTTGCGCAGGGTCTAACATGCGTGGGTGGGGACACTCTCTCCTCATAAGCCGAGGTTCCCCACAATTATAACAAGTGCGATCAAAAGATGGCCTGCTGCCCGCCGGCGGTGTTGCTCCCTGGCTATCCTGAATCAAATTTTGAGGTGGAGTTCCCGAGTAATTCCCTGTAGAAGCGGGCATAGCGGATTGAATTGGCTGGGATGCAAATGTCGGCCTACCTGAACCTCTGGAGTAGGAACCCTAAAAGTTACTTGTGCTCTTAGCTTTCTTAGCCAATGCCTTAGCCTGACCGTCTCCCCTCACCCCCTCCACTTTCTTCACAAAATTTGTTACCTCATTAAAACTTTTTCCTGCAGAAGTCATGTGCACAGAAAATACCTGTAACTCAGAATTCGGTCCCTTAACAAATAGACGGATCCTCTTTTCCTCAGTAGTCACCAATTGCATAGCATATCTAGAAAAAGCATGGAACTTAGCCTCATAAGCAGCCACAGACATACCACCTTGCTCCAAAGCCATGAACTCATCCTTCTTTTGATCTCTCAAAGTCCGGGGAACATAATTTTCCAAGAACAGAGCATGAAACTGGGTCCAAGTGAGTGGGGCTAAAGCTGAAGATCTGCATTCCACATAAGCTCTCAACCACTGCTTAGCCTCACCTTGAAGTTGAAAAGTCACAAACTCTACTCCATGCTGATGGACAATTCCCAACTTATGAAGACTCGCATAACAATCTTAGATGAACTCATAGGCGTCCTCACTCTCAGAACCATGGAACACCGGCGGTTTCAATTTCAAGAAATTAGTCAGCATCTCATGTTCATTACCAGTCATAACAGGACCCAACAAAGGTCCGAAGAAAGCATCAGTACCTACAGTTCCACCCACCTTGGGGAAGGTGATAGCAATAGGGGGATTGGCGGGATCTTGAGTTGCTTGTACTGCGGGAAGAACTCCAGGACCAACCAATCCTTTCAGGAAAGACATAATATGTTGAGCTAACACTGGGTCTAAGGGAGGACTACCTGTAGTCTCAGCCTGCACTTCTTCCTCGTGTCCAACATCCTCGTCATTCTCAACCTCTACATCCTCCTCTATCTCTTCATGATGCGCAGGAGGATTCTCATTTCTTGGAGCATTCTCAACCGGCGCTCCACCCCAAGTGGGTGCTACCCTTCCACAGCCTCTACCCCTTGCTCTTCATCTACCCCTGCCTCGACCGCGACCTTTTTCTACGGACTCATCAGCGGGCTCATTGATGGGAGCTACGGGCCTGACACCTTTGAAGCGAGTGTTAACCATCTGCAGACAGCAGAGTGAAGGAGATTAGATACCAATTTGGATCACCAGATACCAATTGGAACCAAGTTATAGCACGAAAGGAGACAAGAGAAAATATAGAGATTTCCTAAAGTCCTATAGCCTCTCGAATAAAAGTACAGACGTCTCCGTACCGTTCCGCAAGACTCTACTAGACTCGTTCTGGTGCATCGAGATCAACGAACATAGGGCTCTGATACCAACTTTGTCACGACCCAGACCATCGTGATTGGCACCCACACTAATCCTCCCGTGGGAGAACCATTAATACTAATTAGCTAACCCAAGAACTACAAAACTTAATCAATTACTAGGCATTTTAAGATACAGAAGCAGGTTTAAATGCAAGAGTCAAAATAGAGTTTCCATAAACTCCAAAAGATCTATCAACGACTAACAAAACATTGTGGAAATTATTCCCTAGAACCTGAAAGTCAATGTACCGAAACTCTAACAAGGAACCATAAGTCCAAAGGGAATGGGTACAACCCAAATAAACATAAGAAAATCTAAAGTACTAGTCTAAGTCCGAATAGCGATAGACTAAACATAACGAGAACTCATGGCAGCCTGGAAGAACTGGCTCACCCTTGAATTCGAATCGATTACTGGTCTTCTAAACGTGGTCTTTCAGTAGCAGCCTGAAGATGCCCTGTACTCAACAAAGAAAGAGCAAGTGCAAAATCAGTACACAACCACATTCTCAATAATACGCATATATAACAAGTCATTGGTCCTCTCATGGAACCTATACCCAAACTGTTAGTGTATCGGATTGTGGCACCCATTCCAAGTTAGTGTGTCGGATGGTGAGATTCTAATAAGTATGTCGGTACGTGACATCCGATCCCAATTAGTGTGTCGGAACGTGACACCCGCTCAATAATACATACCACAATCACAATCACAATGTTTATTCTCATAATCATATAGTTAAGTGTTGATTCATGGCATACAATAATTCGTTCATACTCATTTGCAATAGGTGTGATCAACAATGCAACATTCACATACATACATGCATTGCAATGAAGAAATTAATAACATCCATCAAACAGACATGAAATAACAAGCATCACCTAACTCGAACAAAGCTTGAATCCTCCTTAGAAACTTGATTCTTCCCTTTCTGGATTCTTTCCATTTGCTCTAGGTCTACAAATAAATAATTTAATACGGGGATCAATAATTAAGGTCTAATTTCACCGGATCATGACAAACCCAATAACCCAAGACCCAAATTATGATCCTAAGGTACAGCTAGGGTTTCTTCCACCATCCAAAACCGTTCAAAACCCTCCCCCAATGATATACAATCAATATTTTATGTTCTATGGATCAAAAAAACGAATTGGCGAGCGAAAACCTTACCTTTGGCACCAAATTTTGGGGAAAATTGTCAAGAACTCGTTTGGGGTCGTCTCCTAGCTCTCAAAAACGAAAATTGCAGAATAATGGCATTTTTGGGATTTATTTCCGACTTAAGTCGTGACTCTCCCGCCACAGCGGACCTCATCCCGCTACAACGGCCCCACCCTGGTGGGAAAATCCTGCCTTGGCGGCTTGCACGGAAACAGTGAGCTAATTTAAGAGTTCCAAACCCCATTTCACAACACATCTTTATCACATGACCCTCACAAAATACTCGTTCACGCTAATATCAGTTTTGGGAGTTCTACTCGCCCGAATTAAATTCAGTAAAGTCGTACGGGTTCGTTAACGTCTTAGCTATCTACTCATGTGATCAAATTCATGATTAGACCTCCCATTTATTACCAGATTTCCTAGACCTCACTACCTCCGATTTCATCCAAATCTGGACTAGGTTGAGAAATTTCAAGTTACTACCAAAAAGTTTTCCGGCCCAAAAATTTTCCCCATTGACTTTTCTATAACGACGGGAACAGGTCGGTATAGAACCCAACGCTATGTGAACTCACATACCTCTTTGGAATTAAACCCTTGGCGAAATCTGCAATTAAAATTTTTGAACTCGATGAAATCTTGACCTTTCTCCTCTTTTCTCCTCTTTTCTCTTCTTGAACTCTTTTCTAAAAACCCTAGCGTGAATTGTAATTGCGTAAACTGAACCAATTCAGTTTAGACCCCAAATTAATTACTGAAAATGAATTAAATCTGATAGGTTAAGGAAAAGACCAAAATACCCTTCTTAAATCCGAGTAACTTTCCTTAAATGGACAGCCCAACTTCAAACGGGCATATCTCCCTCATACGAGCTTGAAATTTAACAAACTTGGTGGTGTTAGAAAGAGGATTTCAAGTCCTTTCATTTGATACATTGTAGCCCACCTAACTCGTTCTGTACTAAGAGTTATGGTCGTTTGAAGTTGAGCAAAAACTCATACTTAGCATATTTTGCAAAAAAATTCAGATTTTCTATTTTCAAATTTGATTCTTTCTATTTTTAGCTCTTTCAAATAGCGAGGTGTTACAATATCTCCCCCTTGGTAACATTCGTCCTCGAATGAGATTACTCTAAGTGGACTAAGGGTGTCACATCTAACATTCAGCTCAAACACCCAACAAGCAAAATGTAACATGCCAACTTAAAACAAATGCCAAGAAAAGGATTAGTACCTTAATTTGAAATTTCTCCGGGCTCGAAGAGATATGGGTATCTCTTCTTCATGTCCTCCTCAGCTTCCCAAGTAGCTTTCTCAACAAACTGATTTCTCCACAGAACCTTCACTGATGCTACCTCCTTGGTTCTCAACTTGCGAATCTGGCGATCTAGAATCTGAACGGGAATTTCCTCATAAGATAAGCTATCCTTAATACCAATATCTTTAGTAGGTATGATAAGTGAAGGATCTCCCATGCACTTCTTCAACATGGAAATGTGAAACACTGGATGAACTACTGCTAACTCTTGCGGTAGCTCCAACTCATAAGCTAGTTTTCCAATCCTCTTGGATATCCTGTAAGGACCAATATATCGAGGACTAAGGTTCCCTTTCTTACCAAATATCATAACACCCTTCATGGGTGAAACCTTCAAGTAAACCCAATCATCTACTTCAAACTCTAAGTCTCTTCTCCTAACATTTGTATATGATTTCTTACGACTCTGGTTGTTTTTAATCTCTCTTGTATAACCTTAACTTTCTCCATAGATTGTGAACTAAGTCTGGTCCTATCAACCCATCTTCACCAACCTCAAACTATCCGATAGGAGATCTGCATCTTCTCCCATAAAGAGCCTCATATGAAGCCATTTGGATGCTAGAGTGGTAACTATTGTTATAAGCAAACTCTATGAGAGGTAGGTGATCATCCTAATTACCTTGCGTACCTTCTGGTAAGGTCAATACTGGGGTAGAAGTCAACCGCTTTTTCAATTCCTGAAAGCTTTTCTCACAAGCTTCAGACCATTGAAACTTAACTCTTTTCTGAGTCAACTTAGTCAAATAGGGATGAAATACATGAAAACCCTTTGACAAATCTTCTATAATGGCCAGCTAATGGAGACGTGGGTCTAGGCTAGTTCTGCACTGCCTCTATCTTTTGAGTATCAACTCGAATCCCATCACCAAAACAATATGGCCTAAGAATGCCACAGACTCAAGCCAAAACTCACACTTAGAGAACTTAGCATATAACTCCTTATCCTTGAGAGTTTCAAGGACTATTCTGAGATGACTAGCATGATCCTCCTCATTCCTTGAATAGATTAGAATGTCATCAATGAATACGATAACAAATATATCTAAATAAGGCTTGAATACTCTATTCATAAGGTCCATGAAGGTTGTAGGGGCATTAATCAAACTAAACGACATGACCATAAACTCATAATGACCATAACGGGTCCTAAAAGTTGTCTTAGGAATGTCACTTTATCTTACTCTAAACTGATGATAGCCAGACCTGAGGTCTATCTTAGAAAAACATGTGGCACCCTGAAGTTGATCGAAGAGATCATCAATTCTTGGAAGAGGATACTTATTCTTTATAGTAACCTTATTCAACTAACGGTAATCTATGCACATTCTAAGAGAACCATATTTCTTCCTCACAAATATGACCGGAGAGCCCTAAGGTGAGACACTTGGTCGAATAAAACCCTTCTCTAGCAAATCTTTCAACTGCTCTTTTAACTCTTTCAAATCTGCTGGTGTAATTCTATATGGCGGAATAGAAATATGACGAGTATCAGGAATGATATCTATACTGAAGTCTATCTCTCTCTCAGGAGGGACTCCGGGTAGATCGTCTGGAAAGACTTTTGGAAACTCACTCACAACCGTAACTGACTGAATAGGAGGTGTCTCAACAGTAGAGTCATTAACTCAGACTAAGTGATAGACTCAAACCTTGGAAACTAACTTTCTCGCCATAAGGTACGAAATAAAATGACCCTTAGGCACTGTTGAACTACTCCTCCACTCAATAACTGGCTCATTAAGAAACTGGAACTTAACGACTCGAGTTCTACCATCAACTGAGGCATAACAGGCATGAAGCCAGTCCATACCTAGAATGACATCAAAATCTACCATATCTAACTCAATTAAGTCAGCCATGGTGTTTTTGTGATTGGCGGAAATGGTACAATCACGATAAACTCTCTCTGCTAGAATAGACTCACCAACAGGCGTAGATACACTAAAGGGATCAAGAAGTTTCTCAGGAAGAACATAAAAATTCATCACAACATATGGAGTCACAAAAGATAGACTCGCTCTTGGATCTACTAAAGCATAAACATCAAAAGAAAATACTTTGATCATACCAATGACAACATCTGAAGAATTCTCTTGCTCTTGGCGACTAGTGATAGCATATAGACGGTTTGCTCCTCCGCCGGTCCCTGAAGTAGCTCCTCTAGGTACAGCTCTGTCTGGTGGAGCAACTGTAGAAGATTGGGCTTTATTGCCCCCATTACCACTATTGAAACAATCAATGGAGCCATCAGGACATACCCCTGAGTGGATCCTAGTACACTTAGCACATGCAGGACTCCCATTACCTCCTTGTGCCACACTACCTTGAGACTGTGCAGGTCTAGCTCTAAAATTTTGTGAATTCTTATTGTTAAACTCACCTCTATTCCTTGGTGCAGGTGCACTAGCAGATGACGGAGCATGTCCCTTTGGCTTATGTTGGAAAGATGACTGGTTGGCATTGCTCTTCTGTTGTCCGAACTCATTCCCTGTCTTAGTTTTCTTATTTCAGAACTCTTCCCTATCTCTCAGCTTATCTTCCTCAACCTGTTGGACATGGATCATCAGCCTTGCTATGTCCATATCCCCTATTAGCATAGTTTCCTTACCTTCCTTACTTGACACACGAGACAACCCAGCAACAAACAGACTCATCCTACTCCTCATGTCAGCAACCATCTCCGGAGCATAACGGGAAAGTTGGGTGAACTTAAGGCTATACACATCTACACTCATAGATTGCTGCTTAAGAGTGAGAAATTATCTTACCTTTGACTCTCTTAGCTCACGGGGAAAGAAACGCCCCATGAATGTACTCTGGAACATAGTCCAGCTCACTATCGGTGTATCTTCAGCTCTACCCTTCTTCCATTAGTCAAACCAGATTCTAGCAACATTCTTCAGTTGGTATGCAGCTAGTTCCACTCCCTCAGCATCAGCAACATGCATAACCTCAAACACTTTCTGCAATTCCTCTACAAAGTTTTCTGGATCCTCAGTAGTGCTTGAACCAATGAAGCTTGGAGGATTCATCCTTAAGAACTCACGGATCCTAGAAGTACCAGCCACTTCCTGTCGATTCTCTCTTTGTTGCACAACTTGGTTGGTCACAACTTGGCTCAACATCCGGATCGCTTCACGGAACTCAGCATTAATAACCTCTCCTTAGGGTTGCACTTCTGGTGCATTAGGTATCCCTTGTTCCTCAACATTCCTCCTAGAAGGACGACCTCAGACAGCTCTTCGTGGAGGCATGATCTGAAAGATACGCGCAAGCATGAATTAGAAAGAAACTTTTATATAGATAAACTCTATCGCACGAAATGAGTATGAAAGAAGGGAGATAGTTCCTAAATGTTGCAGCCTCCTAATTATAGATGTGGCGCGCTTCACACCGATAACTAGAACTCTACAGACATGGCTTCATAGACACCCTAGGACTCTTGAACTCTATTTTCTGATACCAAGTTTTTCACGCCCCGAGCCTACACCCTTGGTGGGACTGGCACTCGAGAGCCATTGCTGGCCCCAAGCGAACCCTAGGCCTGGCTTACTACTCAGCGGAAGACTTTGCTCAACAAAGATAAATTCATGAAATAAACTAGAATGTTATAAAAGAAAACATTCAACTAACCAATAAGGCAACTCAAGTCTTATAATCAAAACAACTTAAATGAACAAGACTAATGAACTAATAACTAGCTGTCTATGAAGCCTCTAATACTATGAGGGATGTCGGGACAAGACCCCCGATCATCCTAACAACTGAAATGACAAAGCAAAATAAAAGGGATCCTCCGGAAAGCAAGGAGGCTCACCAAATGACTCTGAAATGCTCAATTGGATCAACGAAGCGCTGGATGTTGATCCTGGTTACCTGTATCTGCATCATAAAATGATGCAGGCCAAATGGCGTCAGTACATTGAATGTACGAGCATGCGAGGGGAAATCTAAAATAAGACATAAGCTTGAACTGGAACTGAAAGAAACACTTACCGAGCTCAACTCTACTCAACTCATTTCAATATAAAGTAGTAAATAATATGCAGTATACAGAAAAGATTTTAAACAATAAATAACAACTCAATGTATTAGAAAATACAATATAAACTTTGTTTGAATATATAAAGATACAAAATAACTCTGTGGGAGATTCTCTAACCGACAACCATCACTACGAGCTATGTGATGATACAAGGTATTAACTCACGCTGCTAGGTCCGTCCTATACTTTGCCGGGGTATAGAACCTACTACTAAGTGGATCCACTAGTCTATGCTAAAAGCATTAAGGAATCATCTAAAAAATATGACCCTTTTCTACCCATGGTGGCTACATGGTTTATGGAGACTTGAGTTATCTGAACTCATCCCCATATCGGTGCTCAATACTACTCTAAAAAATGTAACTAGCTCATATGTTTAAAAACATAACTTTTCTGTGGTTTGAGATTATTACTCAAAAGATCTTTCTCTTAAAAGAGATGGTACTAAAACTGCTCATGAAAATTCTTTTGGAAATCGGTGTTTCCTCTCATCTTAAATGTGAAAACATTTACTCTTTGTGAATACTTAGTTCTCATATATAATTTTTAAGAAAATGAACTTCACTCTTACTCTTTCTCAACTCAATGTTCAAGTCTTAAAACAAGTTTAAAACAATTGTAAAAGACTTTTGAAATGACTCGAAGAACTCTCAATACTTGACTCTTAACTCTACCTTGAATTTGAATTATGAATTCAAGGTTATAATTTGTGATAGGAAAGATATCTTGATGATTAAGAGTGTTTTTAGATAGTTAATCATGAGAAACGGTTAAAAAACCACTGTCTGGGAGCAAGTCCGCGATGCGATGCATTTTAATATTTGGTCGCAAAATAATTTTTAAAACAGAGGATTCTGCGTTCTCTCCACAACGCGGAGAGGGATTTTGTTCACTGGGGAAGCAAGTCTGCGACTCGGACTTGCGTGACGATTTCTGTCAGACTTTTTCCTTCTTCATTTTCTAACCCCAATTCGCCTAGAATCGAATGGTTTCTTCCCTAATCACTTAGATTTGAATACCCAATAATAGTATACGATAATCTACTCAAAACTACCCGTGAAACACTAACACATATCTCAAGAATTCATTAAAACCTCAACAATCAAGATTATGAAAGGTATTTCAAGAACACTCAATCAAGAACTCAAATCCATCAACTTTAAGAAAACAAATTTCACTGAAATTAACATGATTGGTACGTGGGTGAACGAACCTAATGCTATGTGAACTCACATACCTCTTTGGGATTAAACCCTTGGCGACATCCGCAACGAAATCTTATGAACTCGACAAAATCTTGACCTTTCTCCTCTTTTCTCCTTTTTTCTCTTCTTGAACTCTTTTGTAAAAACCCTAGCGTGAATTGTAATTGCGTTAAATGAACCAATTCAGTTTAGACCCCTAATTAATTACCAAAAATGAATTAAATCTGATAGGGTAAGGAAAAGACCAAAATACCCTTCTTAAATCAGGGTAACTTTCCTTAAATGGACAGCCCGACTACAAACTGGCATATCTCCCTTATACGAGCTTGAAATTTAGTAAACTTGGTGGCGTTGGAAAGAGGATTCCAAGACCTTTCATTTGATACCTTGTATCCCACCTAACTCATTTTGTATTAAGAGTTATGGTCGTTTGAAGTTGACCAAAAACTCATACTTAGCATATCTTGCCAAAATTTTCAGATTTGCTATTTCCAAATTTTATTCTTTCTATTTTTAGCTCTTTCAAATAGCGAGGTGTTACAATATTATCATATGCATGAAAAATAAAAAAGGTTAATATATTGATCGGAATAAGAAAGAATAACTGATCAATAAAAAATGAAATAAAAATTATAAGATGATTAAATAAAAAAGTAGAGTGGACTAACATTTTATATCCAATTTATAAAGGAAGAAATTGTGTACATCAAAATTTATGAGGGAATACGAAAGTAATAGAGAAAAAAAGAGAATTTTACCTGATTTTGTAAATGGATCTGGTTGTGCTGACGAAATGGAACCAAAAACTTATTAATTAATTTACCTCTTATTTTTTGCTAATAGATGAAGAATGAAGAACATAAGGAGTTATTATAGAAATGTATTGGAAAACTTAAAATAAAAGACATTGTTTTTCATAAGCAATAAAAGAGGAAATAAATCCAAATGAATATAAAAGAATGATTTGGCTTTTCATATACTGTGGCCATACAACTCCCATTTTCTATTTGTTTGTATTTTACTTTTTTTTATTTATCATATTTATAAAATGTATAATTATATTTTTACACTTAAATGTTTTTGATATAATATTTGCTCGAAAGACAAAAGAATTATTCAATATTTCAGGGGCTTTAAAGCTAAAAGGACTAACAATTAAACCTAATTAAAAATTGGAATATGATATGTTGTAACAACTAATCATGTATTTGATTCAGTTTAATTGTAATTATTTATTTAATTTTAAAAGTTAGTAAGATATTTTTTTAATTAAAAAATTAGTGAACGACATTTTCGTAATCCAACTTTGAACTTGAAACTTTCCCACTTTTAATATAATATGAAATATATATATATATATATATATATATATGTTGAGTGTAGTACAAGATTTTGTATTAATTAAATAATTATTTTAAGAAAATAAAGTACTATAATTTTTTTGAATGATTAATGTGAATCGTCGTATGATGACTAATTATCATCTAGACCTACAAAAATGAACAATCAAATTGTCTCATAATTCTACTACCTAGACATAATATGGTAAACATTCATGAAAACTACTTTATCCTTTTAGAACACTACTAGATGCAACAAGGAATAGAAAATTAAATTTGAACTTCCAAAAGAGTTATGCCTATTAAACATCTCCCTGAGCCTGTAATATTTCCCTAACTAGAATTCAATCTGCTCGCGAAGGTACTGTTAGTTATTTAAGTAGTAAATAATACTAAAATAAAACAAAGGGACACAGACGCTCATTCTTGAAGGGTTTCAACGATCTCATAAAATTGCAACCATATGAATTTATTAATAGCAAGAATAAAAATTATTTTTATTTTTTTCGAGTTAGCTAGTTGGGTATGGCTAGTTTTAGTTTTATAATGTTAAACCTTTATTGATTAATACAAAAGTTTGTTATTGTAGATACGTGAGTTTTGATCCACCCCAATTCAACAGAATTTTTTAGCTTAAAATATCTATTTTAGATCTAATTTTATGTCATTTTTGGTAGACTTTTACTTGATAAATTGCAAAACCACAAAAATAGTCACTTTTTAGATGATACTTTTATTTTCAATTTGCAAGGAAAAAATCTGAAAATATGTTCTTTAATTTTTTTATATTTAATATTAAGGTAGTATTTTATTTTTGGTTATTTATAAAAGAAAAATGAAAAGATCGAATCCACCCCCAATTTATTTTTGATCTTATCCCAAATCTATAAGGGCATTTTAGGAAGTTTAGACACAAAGAAATAGATCACATTCACCCTAACCCTAATCTATAAAACTAAAAGAAGGGACTCTAAGAAAAAGAGGAGCAGCCGCAGCTAGCCCAATAAGAAAACAGCCTCAATTCACATTCTTCACTGATATTTTACCATTACATAGCCATGAAGAATTCAAAGACACCATTTTTAAAATGTCATGAAAACAGTCATTCTACTCTAGTTCACCAAAAACTAAGACAACAACACAACAAATCTAGTTGCTCAAGATCTAAATGGAGGTAGAGTCGAGTTGGCAAAGTTTAACCGGTGATTTTCTACTGTAATCTAATGCTTAGAAATTTTCATCAATACAGTGAAGAAAGTTTACTCCATCAAGGTTTTTTCTCACATTTTTATTCAATTTGTATCCATCTGTTTTAGTTGTTTCAATGACTAGTGTATATCTATGTCCATGTGTTTGTTTTAGCCCTAGTGTTAATGTTTCCAGAATCATTTTTGAATTACAATTCTTATATTGTTTTTTATTTTAATGTCTCATCACGTGAAATGTCCTTTTTATTGATTCATTTTGTGGTATTTACGTTAGATTATATATGTGCTCTAGCTTTATGTTGTCTCTTTCTGTTATTCATTATGAAGTTGGATGCCTAAAAAATAAATAACATTAAAAAAAATGATTCATTTAGTGGCATTAGAGTATTTTTTAACTACTGCCACAAAATATTTAGTGGCAATTGAGTTAATGTCATCTCATCTAGAGTTGGTAAAGTTTTTAAGGACATTTATGCAAAGTGTTGGTTATAAATACTCATATTTATTATTGCCGCTAAATATAATATAGTGGAAACTATATTAATTTTTTTACATTCTGATAATCTGCACGACCTAGTAATTTCCCCTAGATTCACCTATGAATGAAACAGGTTACCTAACATGTTTCAAAGTAACAGTAAGAACAATAAATAAAGAACACAATGTTTTTACGTGGAAAACACCCGGCTCAAAAGGTGTAAAAAACTACGACATGTACCCCTAGAGAATTTAAATCCAACTTCACTAAATCACTGAGCCTTAACAGAAAATAGATTACAAACTTTGCAACCTACGTAACTAACTCTAATTCCTTAACTTCAAGTTATGAATTCGTATTACAAATCTTGTAATTCTAGGAACTAACTCTAAATCCTAAACTTCAACACAAACCTCCCAAGGTATGTGTACCCAACTCTTCGACTTATCCCAACCTGAAGACAACATTCTTAATTCATTTCATAACTCACTAAACTAAGATTACATCAAGACTCATTCATAAATAAAAACTCCTAACACATAAACTCTATAAAAGGACCAGGTTCTTCGATGCCTTCACTGGTAGCACTTACGAAGTCAAGTTTTCAATTGCTCTTTTTGCTCTGTTTCTGGATGGTTTCACCTCTATTAAGAAAAAATCTTCATAGATTTATTGTTCACTAAAAACTCCATATTGACTTGAACTCTCTTGGCTTAGAGTTCTACTTCAAGTGAGATTCCTTCTTCAATTCAAACTTTTTGCTTCTTTAGACTCCTTCAAATCAAATTCATTGATTCTTTTGTATTGTAGTCGAACTCCAACTCTTTAATTTAGCAGTAACTTGAAGAGTTCTACTTCAATTGAGACTCCTTTTTCCATTAAAACTCCTTGCTACTTTAGACTCCTTCTTCAAATCGAACTCATTGATTCTTTCTCTTCAACTCATCAGATGTTTATATCCTTAGCTTTTATCACGAAATTAGCATTATCTATTCCTTAATTTCTACACTCTTGTCTTTATTCATTTTGAATTTTTTTCAATTTCAACAACTCGTGACCGTGTTCCTTTAGACCATGTTGACTGAACTCTTTCATCTTTCTTTGTCAATCATCAAAACTGCATAAATCCCAACAAATCCCCCCTTATTGATGATGACAAACCTTTTGTCTTTGTGCATTCAAACAAAGTTACCTGTAGACAATGAAGCATGAAATACTAGCATAAAACATGTTAGTCAATGGGTTATAAAAACTGTGCAACTCTTGTCAAATCTTACATAGACAAGAAGATATATAAGCCAAACCTATATTTTTCATTCAAATATAGCATATGTGAGACCCCACGGTTCTTTCGCATCATATGCATAGTATTGCATGAGTGTATGAGGTTTATATGACTTGGTGTATCACGTCAGGAGAAAAATGTTGCAAAGGGGGTGGTAAAATAAAAGAATTAGACTAATGTTATGGGTCAAGGATGCCCTTAAACAAGTTTGAGTTAAGGAATGTCTCTTATAACACCCCGCCCGTTCGGAAGTCTTAAGTTAACTGGTACCTTTGGGGTAAGACAAAGAGTGTCTTATATGCTAATAAGGATGTTTTATAAGGTGATATAGTCACCCAATGATCGTAAGTTAAGTGTTGAAGTCAAGCAAATTGGGAAATAAAAGTTGACAAAAGTTAGAGTAAGTTTCTTTGATAAATTTTCTGAAATTTGGGTTAAATGTCTCTGAGCTTTTCTCCTAATCTATAAAATTTTAGAAGAACCCCAATACACCAAATCGAAGGTCTACGAGTCTACTTTCCAACGCACTAAACCATTTGTCCATACGACTTCAAAATTAAGAGATATTTAGATTTTAGTGAGACTGCACAAGCAGGCACGTGAAGGTGGGTCTCTCGCCCCTATGTCGGTTTAGCTTTATAAGATTTGGTTTCCCTTCGTTTTATCTCATTTTTTTCCAACCAAATAAGAAGAAAACAGTCTTAAATCCTCTCTAAAGGTTCCCCTATCATCCAAGAAAATATCTACAAGATTTCAACGTGGTTTCATCCTCGGAATGTTCATAGAGATTGTGTTACTTCTTTCCTCCTCGTTGGTTGTGATTTGAAGGGTTCTTCATGGTGAAGGAGTCTCGTTTTTAGGTGATGTTGCTGCTGTTTGGAGGTAATAATTCTCACCCTTCATTTTATTGAGTGAGTCCAAGTTATAGCTATGCTATATAAGCAAGAACATGGTAGACGGCTGAAAAATCGTATTTGGATAGTTATGTGATGTTGGGTTATTTTTAAAGTATTTTCTGTTGTTGTTGCTGGAATTTTGGGAAATGATTTGTTTGTGTGTGGTTGTTGTTGATATGAGTCTGGAAGAGAAGAAGAAGTATAGATGGGTAATTAATTGTAAGTGAATAAGTGTAACGGTTGTTCTATTATTCCATTGAAATTTTCAAATGGTTTCTTCTTGGTTCAACGTCATGTGTTTGAGAAGACTATTTGTTATTGAGGAGACATGTTAAAAACACTATAAGATCCATCATTTTTAAGTTAAGGTTCTGCCTTTTATTCTCTTATTGCTTATGAAGAGAAAGACATGATTCCAAACATAATTGTTGAACGAACTCATAGGATGGTGATCGAAAGCCGTAAGTTCAAGTTATTATAGGACTGTATTTCATATATTTTTTTGGCTTTAATGATTTGAAGACTCATGGTTTGGATTTGGTTGTGGTTATTTTGGGGTTGGAAAGGAGGGGTGTGGCGATACGCCGAATTTTTATTATTGTGCAGGCATACTCTATTTAGTTGTTGTTGACTATTGCGTAGGCCTCCACTTGTTAATAGATGCTGCAAAAATGTATGTTATATCATTAATTTAGGGTTGTAATTTGGAGAAAAAAAGGTAATGAAGCATACATTTAAAAAGGGTCTGGCGAGCTAATCACTCTACTAGTAAGCTCTAAATTGCTACTTTGACCCTGACGTGTTAATATTTTGCCTGTAATGGTTGTGTGTCATGATTTTCTGTATATTACATACTGTAAGGAAGGGGTACAATTCATATTGATACAACAAGACCCAGAATGGAGGTATGTTAAGGCTAAGCACTGTACTTCCTTTGAGCACGAATTTTGGAATCCTAAATCGTCAAATATTATTTTACTACTCTATTGCTAGAAAGACCTTTTGTGAAAGGCATTGAGATTGCAACTGGCGTATTTTTGTGACTCCATTATGTTGCTATTCCACTCGTTCGGTTAGATAGGGTATTCGGCGTCTTTATGTCATTTTGTTGATTCTCTTGACTATAGGTCCATGTGTACAAATTATTGTTCTTCTTTAGGTGTAGTAACTTAAAAAGTTTAGGAATGAACAATATGAATTTGAAATTCGTCCTCCTTCCTCGCTAATTTATATTTTTGAAAACTTTAAAATAATACGTCGATCTCCAAAACTCTTTAATATAAATCGTATGTTTAAACTACTAAAGGACGTGTTTTTCTGAAATACCTTCTTTTACAAACTACTAAGGAACATATATAGATGCTAAGTGAAGAACTTTAAGCTCTTTATGAACATCCTCAGGTTAAAGTTACCTTTCTAAATCTTAGTCAAGTGTTCCAGTTTAATCTACAACTATATAAGGTTCTGTGAGACATTTAAATGTGATACGAAAGTGATTACGAGATCATGAGGACAAGAGTACCAACAGACAAAGATTGGCAACATGATTCAGTTAACGCAAATGCATTACGAATCCATGACATTACATGATATGCATTCTACTTCCGAGCTATAATCGAAAGGTATGGGGCCTATTGCCTGTATTTATATATATGAGACAAAGATTGCCACAAATTGGTGAATATGATGTATGTTCGCTATCGGAAGGCACCACCATTGCTAGCACTTGGTTGGGTATGACATGCATTTGCATCTATATATGTATTCACCAAATACGATTATGCGAGCATACCATGCATATTTAATTTATATAAGGTTGGATGTCAGCCATGGCGGCTATCAGAGTTTCTCTTTCATGTGGTATCTTTATTACCCCTTTACAACAACTATTTATGATCTACTTTCTTCCTTACATACCAGTACATTTTTATTCCTACTGACGTCCTATTGCCTGGGGACACTGCATTTTTGTTTCGTGAGTGCAGGTCTAGGTAGGGATTCTAATTGACCCCTCTGCTAGGATTGACGGTTCAGTTGTGAGTTGGTATGCTCCACCTCTTCCTGGAGCGTTCATAGGATGTTACTTTTATTGTATATTTTGTATATAATCGGGGCCTTTTCCCGACCAATGCTTATGACACTCTTAGAGGCTATTGTGGACACAATATTTTAGATTTCTTTCTCCAGCTTCTAGTCTCCAGCCCCATAGGCTTGGCATGTATATATATGTATGTACATTTTTATATCTTCATTTGCAGCCCTGTCGGCTAGCTAGTACTTTATTATCTTTTGCTTGTCTACCTTCGTCTATATGACTTGCTCATATTCAGGTTATAAACTGGATGGTCAAGTCGTAGTATTTTAGATTTTATGCTGCCCAACCTTCTAGGCCCAAAGTTGTGTCAGTTGGTATGTTTTAGTGGCTTACTCGATCGCATAAGGTATCGAGTGCCAGTCACGCCTCCCCTAGTTTGGGGCGTGACAAACTTGGTATCAGAGCAGGTCGTGTCCCAGGGATTCCACAAGCCGTGTCTTGTAGATTCTTGTTTATGGGTGTGTTGTGCACCACACTTATAATCAAGAGGCTATAGGGAATTTAGGACTAGTTACATTTCTTTCAATTTATAGATCGTGCTATAGAGCTGAGTTATAAGTATGTATGAAATCTGAATCGTGCTTTGTGTTTCATATATGCTCAAGAGGATTTATCGAGGTTCTACATTGGAGATTGTTTATCATCAAACATTTGTAGACGTGATAGGGCTAGAGATGCTCGTCTTTGTTATTGATATGGGCATGGATTGGTGGAAACCTTGTTATGCCGATGTCGACTACCAAGAGAAGACTGTTAGATTTTAGTTCCCATGGGAAGAAGTATGAGAATGGAAGGCTAATGATTCAATGCAAAAAGGCAAATTTATTTGCAATCTTCACGCAAGGAAATGTTTTCCAAAGGCTGTATTTATCATATTTTCCGAGTGAGTGTAAGATATTGATGTTATGCCCTCGACCTCTTCAGCTATTATAGTGGGCAATGAGTTTCCAGATGTATTTCCAGGTGAGCTTCTTGCTATTTCCCTAGAACATGAGACATTTTTTTCTATTGATACATTACCGGATGCTCTACCGATATCAATTCCCTCATTTAGAATTGCACCGGAAAAATTGAAGGAATTGTAAAAAAAACAATTGAGTGATATATTAGATAAGGGTTTCATCAGGACAACTTCATCACCAAGCGGTGCACCAATGTTATTTGTGCGGAAGAAAGATGACTCATTGCAGAAGTGTATAGACTACCAAAAACTGAATAAGGTGACTATAAAGAACAAATATCCACTACAAAGGATTGATGGGTTTTTCAACCAACTATATGATGTCGGATGCTTCCCAAAGATTAATTTACATTTAGGGTACCACTAGGTACTTGTTCGAGAGAGTAATATTCCAAAGACAACTTTCAGGATAAGACATGGACATTTTGAGTTTCTTGTAATGTCTTTCAGATTGGCGAATAACCCAAAATATTTATGAACCTGATAAATAGTATATCCATATCATTCTAGACATGTTTGGAATTGTATTAGTTAATGATATTCTAGTTCATTCTCATTCAGAGGCAAATCATACAGATCATTTCCAAGTAGTGCTTCAGTTACCCCAAAGTTAGAGTTTGTAAGCTAATTTCTCAAAGTATGTGTTCTGGTCGTGTTTAATGGTTTTTTTGGGGGCCATATTGTATTAGATGCTGGTATTCGGGTATACTTACAGAAGATTGAGGTCGTGAATACTTGGCCTAGACCTATGAACCTTGTAGAAGTTCGAATCTTTCTGAGGGTTAGTGGAGTACTATATAAGTTTTGTGGAAGGAATTTTTTTTCCACTTTCAGCATCCCTAACCAAGTTGACTTAAAATAAAGTTAAGTTTCAGTGGAAAATAGCCTACGAGGGGAGATTACAAAAGCAGAGAGATAAATTGACTTCAACACCAGTTCTGACCCTACAAGACGGTCAAGAGGGCAATGTAATGTGTTATTATGCTTCAAGCATTAGGCTGGTTTATGTTCTGATACATTATAGAAAGGTAATTGCTTATGCTTCATGATTTTTAAAGAATAATGAAAAGAACTACTCGACCTACGATTTAGAGTTGACTACAGTTATTCATTCCTTCAGGATTTTGAGGCATTATTTGAATGTCTTTCATTTTGATATTTATACAGATCCTAAGAGCCCCCAATATATTTTTAGTCTGAAAAAAGGTAATTCTACAATAGTGCAGATGGCATGAATTTCTGAAAGTCATTGATGTAGATATCTTATATCACCCAAGGAAAGTCAATATAGTAGCGGATGCCCTCAATCGTAATTCTATAGGTAGTCTATCACCTTTGGGAGCTGAGAACCAGGAGATGGTCTAAGAGCTCCATCATCTAGCTGGTTTGGGGTTAGATTATCAAACTCCAATGATACTAGAGTCACAGTTCAGGACTGAGTAATATCGTCTCTATTTTTGGAGGTGAAGGCTTGGCAAAATGATTATCCTACCTTTGATCAGCTCAGAGGCAAGGCTTAGCAGCAAATTATTATTTTTTTAACGTTGATAGAGCATTAGATACAACCTTCATATTCAGTGATCAGTTATATGATCTGAATGCCACAGGGCTTCTATTGAAAAATATGGGACATACGAACCATTCTCGCTACTCTGTTCACATAGGATCCATGAAAATGTGTCATGGTATTAAGGAGATATCTTGTTAATAGGGAGAGGTAGAGAATCAGAAGCTTAGTTTGCTGACTCACGAGATAGTTATTCCATTGTGGAAGTGGAAGGAGATAAATGTGAGTTTTGTCACATGATTTCCTCATTTGCGAGGGAAGATCAATTCCATTTGGCTTATTATTCACAGGTTGACGAAATCAGCCCATTTCTATCTAGTCAGGACTACATTCTAGTGGAATGCTATGTTGGGATGTACATTAGAGAGATTTAAACTCCATTGTATCTCAGTATTGATGATTTAAAATAGATGGATAGATTTTATAGCACAGTCATGGAGATCCTTGGAGAAGGGTTTGGGGACTCGAGTTAATCTTTGTACGGATTTTCATCTTCAGATTGATGGCCAAGCTGAACGTATGATCTAAATGCTCAATGACATGTTATAGGTGTGTGTGCTAGATTTTAGTGGGAACTGGTATGATCACATGTTACTGGTTGAGTTTTCTTATAATACCAACTTCCAAGCAAGTATTCATATAGCTCCTTATGAAGGACTATATGGGCGGAAGTGCAGGTCACCAATTTATTGGTTCAAGATCAGGGAAGTAGAGTTGCTAGGTCACAATCTAGTCCAACAAGTGATAGAGAAGGTAAAGCTTATTAGAGATCGGTTGTAGATATCATAGAGTTGTCAGAAGTCTTATGCAGATGTTTGACAACGAGACTTAGATTTTGATGTAGAAGATTGGTTTTTCTTGAAAGTATGGCCTTAAAGGGTATCATGTTTTCCATATAAGATTATTCAGAGGATTGGCAGGGTGGCTTACGAGCTTGATTTTCCTTCAAAATTTAAAGTGGTTCATCCGGTGTTCCATGTACCTAGTTTATAGAAAGGCATCGAAAATGCTTCGAATTATGCCCGTTAAGGATATTCTTGTCTCTACAGACTTGTCTTATGCTAAGGTTTTAGTGGCTATTTTGGATTGGCATGTAAGAAAGATTTGGACTGAAGAAGTGGTTTCTATGAAAGTGTTATGGTGGAATAACAACGTTGGGGAAAATAAATTGAGAAGCCGAGGAGGAAATAAGGAAGAAGTACGCCCAACCATTGACGACTTAAGCTGAGTTGTGTTTTAATAATTGACAATTATTCGTGTACACAAGCTTAATTGGATTTTAAATACCTCAAAAATGAAGTCATTATGGCTTGTCAGGAGCTACATATACGAAACCTTGTAAGTATATTTTCAAAACTGGATTTAAGATTTGCGGAAGTATCATATATAGCCTTACAAATAGCACAGTAGCAGCAAACAATACAACCAAGAGATTGTTTGAATCCATTCGCGGACGAATGTTCTTAAGGAGAGGAAAATGTGAGACCCCATGGTTCTTTCGCATCATATGCATAGTATTGCATGAGTGTATGAGGTTTATATGACTTGGTGTATCACGTCAGGAGAAAAAGGTTGAAAAGGGGGTTGTAAAATAAAAGAATTAGACTAACGTTATGGGTCAAGGATGCCCTTAAACAAGTTTGAGTTAAGAAATGTCTCTTCTAACACCCCGCCCGTTCGGAAGGTTTAAGTTAACTGCTACCTTTGGGGTAAGACAAAGAGTGTCTTATATGCTAATAAGGATGTTTTATAAGGTGATATAGTCGCCCAATGATCGTAAGTTAAGTTTTGAAGTCAAGCAAGTTGGGAAATAAAAGTTGACAAAAGTTAGAATAAGTTTCTTTAATAAATTTTCTGAAATTTGGGTTAAATTTCTCTGAGCTTTTCTCCTAATCTATAAAATTTTAGAAGAACCCCAATATACCAAATCTAAGGTCTACGAGTATACTTTCCAACACACTAAACCATTTGTCCATACGACTTCAGAATTAAGAGATATTTAGATTTTAGTGAGACTGCACAAGTAGGCACGTGAAGGTGGGTCTCTCACCCCTATGTCGGTTTAGCTTTATAAGATATGGTTGTCCTTCGTTTTATCTCATTTTTTTCGACCAAATAAGAAGAAAACAGTCCTAAATCCTCTCTAAAGGTTCATCTATCATCCAAGAAAAGATCTACAAGATTTCAACGTGGTTTCATCATAGAGATTATGTTACTTCTTTCCTCCTTTTTGGTTGTGATTTGAAGGGTTCTTCATGGTGAAGGAGTCTCGTTTTTAGGTGATGTTGCTGTTGTTTGGAGGTAATAATTCTCACCATTAATTTTATTGAGTGAGTCGAAGTTATAGATATGCTATATAAGCAAGAACACGATAGATGACTGAAAATTCGTATTTGGATAGTTATGTGATGTTGGGCTATTTTTGAAGTATTTTCTGATGTTGTTGTTGCTGGAATTTTGAGAAATGATTTTTTTGTGTGTGGTTGTTGTTGTTATGAGGCTGGAAGAGAAGAAGAATTATAGATGGGTAATTAATTGTAAGATAAATAAGTGTAACGGTTGTTCTATTATTCCATTGAAATTTTTAAATAGTTTCTTCTTGGTTCAACGTCTTGTGTTTTAGGAGACTGTTTGTTATTGAGGAGACATGCTAAAAACACTATAAGATCCATCATTTTTAAGTTAAGGTTCTGCCTTTTATTCTCAAATTTCTTATGAAGATAAATATATGATTCCACAAATAATTGTTGAATGAACTCATAGGATGGTGATCGAAAATTGTAAGTTCAAGTTATTATAGGACTGTATTTCATATATTTTTTCTGGCCTTAATTGTTTGAAGACTCAGGGTTTGGATTCGGTTGTGGTTATTTTAGGGTTGGAAAGGAGGGGTGTGGCGATACGCCGAGTTTTTATTATTGTGTAGGCATACTCTATTTGGTTGTTGTTGACTATTGCGTAGGCCTCCACATGTTAATAACAGCTGCAAAAATGTATGTTATGTCATTAATTTGGGGTTGTAATTTTGAGAAGAAAAGGTAATGAAGCATACATTTAAAATGGGTTTGGCGAGCTAATCACTATGCTAGAAAGCTCTAAATTGCTACTTTGACCCTGACATGTTAATATTCTGCCTGTAATGGTTGTGTGACATGATTTTCTGTAAATTACATATTGTAAGGAAGGGGTACAATCCATATTGATACAACAAGACCCAGAATTGAGGTATGTTAACGCTACGCACTGTACTTCCTTTGAGCACGAATTTTGGAATCCTAAATCGTCAAATATTATTTTACTACTCTATTGCTAGAAAGACCTTTTGTGAAAGGCATTGAGATTGCAACTGGCGTATTTTTGTGACTCCATTATGTTGCTATTCCACTCGTTCGGTAAGATAGGGTATTCGGCGTCTTTATGTCATTTTTTTTATTCTCTTGACTATAGGTCCATGTGTACAAATTCTTATTCTTCTTTAGGTATAGTAACTTAAAAATATTTGGGATGAACAATATGAATTTGAAATCAGTCCTCCTTCCTCGCTAATTAATATTTTTGAAAACTTTAAAATCATACGTCAATCTCCAAAACTCTTAAATGTAAATCGTATGTTTAACTACTAAAGGACGTGTTTTTCTGAAATACTTTCTTTTACAAACTACTAAGGAACATATATAGATACTAAGTGAAGAACTTTAAGCTCTTTATGAACATCCTCAGGTTTAAGTTACCTTTCTAAATCTTAGTTAAGTGTTCCAATTTAATCTATAAGTATATAAGGTTCTATGAGACACTTACATGTGATACGAAAGTGATTACGAGATCATGAGGACAAGAGTACCAACGGGCCAAGATTAGCAACATGATTCAGGTAACACAAATGCATTACAAATCCATGGCATTACATGATATGCATTCTACTTTCGAGCTATAATCGGAAGGTATGGGGCCTATTGCCTATACTTATACATATGAAACAAAGATTGCCACAAGTTGGCGAATATGATGCTGGTTCGCTACCGGAAGGCACCACTATTGCTAGCACTTGGTTGGGTATGACATGCATGTGCATCTATATATGTATTCATGACATACGATTATACGAGCATACCATGCATATTTAATTTATATAAGGTTGGATGTCAGCCGTTGCGGCTATCATAGTTTCTCTTTCAGGTGGTATCTTTATTACCCTTTTTACAACAACTATTTATGATTTTACTTTCTGCCTACATACCAGTACATTTTTATTCTTACTGACGTCCCATTGCCTGTGGACACTGCATTTTTGTTTCGTGAGTGCAGGTCTAGGTAGGGATTTTGATTGACCCCTCTGCTAGGATTCGTGGTTCAGTTGTGAGTTGGTAAGCTCCACCTCTTCTTGGAGCTTTCATAGGATATTACTTTTATTGTACACCTGGTATATAATTGGGGCCTTTTCCCGACCAGTGCTTATGACACTCTTAGAGGCTATTGTGGACACGATATTTTAGATTTGTTTCTCTAGCTTTTAGTCTCCAGCCCCATAGGCTTGGCATGTATATATATGTATGTACATTTTTATATTTTCATTTGCAGCCTTGTCGGCTAGCTAGTACTTTATTATCTTTGGCTTGTCTACCTTCGTCAATATGACTTGCTGATATTCAGGTTATAACCTTGATGGTCCAGTCGTAGTATTTTAGATTTTATGTTGCACAACCTTCTAGGCCCATAGTTGAGTCAGTTGGTATGTTTTAGTGGCTAACTCGATTGCATAAGGTATCGAGTGTCAGTCACACCTCCCCTAGTTTGGGGCGTGACAACATATATAAAATATTGCTAGGAAAAATAGGAAAGAAAGAGTAAATTAAGAAAATAAAGCAACACTAAGTTCCAAGGAAAAAATGAAACTTTAAAAGACAAGTAAAATGATAATACGGGTGAAAGAGGGAAAAAGACCCTTTTGGAAACAAGAAGATCTGCATCAAAGCCACAAAATCTACATATATGATATGAGAAAAGAATGAACACAAAATATTTGTAGATCCCTTGAGATCTTTTGAACTTTTCTATTTGAAAGAAAAATATCATTCATACATACAAAGGGTGTAAACTAAATGAAAAAAATAAAATATGGAACAAATTAAATCATGAGAATATCAAAACCTCTTCGTATCTAAGCAACATCTCGCGGGAGCACGAGAGTCATTAGCAGGTTTAAGTATATGATAAAAGTCCACCATTACAATCCTTCTATTGACTTAATTCCCTTTGCTTTGCTAACATTTTCTCAAATTTTCTCTTGCTTGATTCAAACATAGCTTCATCTTCATGTCTCTGATGCATTGTTTGTTTTTGCACGTCTCAGCAATGAAAAAAGAAATACAAAGCATCAGAGACATGAAAATGAAGTTTGAATCAAGCAAGAAGAGGTTTGAGGAAAGCTTAACAAACCAAAGGGAAGCAAGTAGAAGGATCATAATGGTGGACTTTCTTCATATGCCTAGCCTGCTAATGACTTTTGTACTCCCACAAGGTGCTACTTGGATACAATGAGGTTTTGATATTCTCATGATTTATTCTATTATAAGTTTCATTTTTTTAATTTACTATATGCCCTCTGTATTTATGAATGATCCTTTACTCTAAAATAGAAAAGTTAAATAGAGATCCAAGGATCCATCAAGGATTTTGTATTCATTCCTTTCTCACATTATATATGTAGATTGTGGTTCCTCTTGGCTCCAAAAGTGTAACGACCTGATCCCGTCGTTAGATAAAGGCGAATGGGAAAAGAATTGGGGCCAGAATACTTTTGAGTAGTAACTTGAGAATTCCTAGCCTATTCCAGATTTGGAGGAAATCGGAGTCCTGAGAGGTCTAGTAAATCTAGTAATGAATGAGAGATCTAATTATGATTTTGATCACATGAGAAGATAGCTAAGACGTTAAGGAACCCGTACGACATTACGGAATCGAATTTGGGCGAGTAGAACTCCTGAAACTAATCTTAGCGTGAATAGGTTGTTTTTGAATGTCATGGGTTGAAGGTGTGTTGTGAAATGGGGGTTTGGAACTCTTATTCCGACGTTCTGTCTCCACGCAAGCCGCCAGAGCGGGGCCGCTGTTGCGGGATGGGCTCCGCTGTAGCGGGCCAGTCGCGACTTAAGTCAGGATTAAATCCCAAAAAGGTTATTTTTCTACAAGTTTCATCCTTGAGAGCTAAGAAATGACCCAGGGATATTTCTTGAAGCTTTTCCACCTCTTCTAGAACTAAAGGTAAGGATTTTTCTCCTCTAATCCATCTTTCGATCCGTAGAACTTAGATTCTTGGCTAATTATTGTTGGGGGGAGGGTTTTTCTCTTAAGTTAATGGTGGAAAAAGCCCTAATTTGGGTATTGGGATCTTGGGTTAGGCTTAGGGTTGATGATTTCGATTTTAATCCAGGTAATTAGACCTCGTTTATTGATCCTTGCGTTAATTGTATATTTTTAGACCACGAACAAGCGGATAGAATCTGGAAAAGGAAGATTCAAGTGCCTTAGGGGGATTCAAGCTTGGTTTCGAGGTAGGTGATGGTTTGATTTCATATTTGTGTGATGTATGTTAGTATTTTCTTCATTGTAATGCATGTATGTATGCGAATATTGCACTATTGATCACACCTAATGTAAATGAGTATGAATGAATGATTGTAAGCCATGAATCAACACTTGATTGTATGATTATGAGAATGTATATTGTGATTGTGATTGTGTTTGTGATTGTGGCATGTTGGATGGATCGGGTGTCACGTTCCAATACACTAACTGGGATCGGATGTCGTGTATCGACATACATACTGGAACGAGTGTCACGTTCCGACACACTAACTTGGATCGAGTTTCACGATTCGGCACACTAATAGTTTGGGTATGCGTTCCATGAGAGGACTATTGACTTGTCATATATGCGTATTATTGAGAATGTTGAATGGTACATGCTCTTGAAATTATAACTGATATTGTATATGTTCGGTAGATGTGTGTTTACTATGTTGTGAGTGCTTATATATATGTTTCACTTACTGGAATAGCCACATGATCCTACCAGTACACTGTGGTTGTGTATTGATACTGCACTTGCTCTTTCTTTGTTGAGTACAGGTCATCTTCAGGCGGCTAATGACATACCTCGTTTAGGAGATAATTGAGCAAGATTGGATTAAAGGGTGAGCCAGTTCTTTCAGACTGTCATGGGTCCTCTATGTTTTAGTCCACTCTTTTCGGACTCAGACTTTCTAGTTTGACTTACTCGTATGTTTAGTTTGGGTCGTACCCATTTTCCTTAGACTTGTTAAACTTTAGATGTTTTGGTACATTGACTTTCAGATTCTAGGGGTGTTTTCCGCAATGTTTTAGTAACGGTTTTGTTAGACTTTGGGAGTTTATGGGAACTCCACTTTATTTCTACATTTAAACCTGCTTCTGTATCTTTAAATATTTAGTTTTGGGGTTAGTTGGTTAGTAGTAATGGTTCTCCCACCGAAGGGTTAGTGTGGGTACCAATCACGACAGTCTGGGTCGTGACAAAGTTTGTATTAGAGCCCTAGGTTCATTTATCCCGGAGTACCAAAATGAGTCTAGTAGAGTATTGCGGAACGGTACGGAGACGTCTGTACTTTTCTTCGAGAGGCTATAGGACTTTAGGAAATCTCTCTATTTTCTCTTGTCTCTTTTCGTGCTAGAACTTGGTTCCAATTGGTATCTAGTGATCCAAATTTGTATCTAACCTCCTTCACTCTTCTGTCCACAGATGGTTAACTCTAGATTCAATGGCGTCAGGCCCGTAGCTCCCATCAATGAACAAGCTGAGG
Source organism: Solanum etuberosum (assembly GCA_029582245.1). NCBI lineage: Eukaryota > Viridiplantae > Streptophyta > Magnoliopsida > Solanales > Solanaceae > Solanum > Solanum etuberosum. Next base: position 166,531 of record JAJONR010000280.1, read on the forward strand.
AATCCGCAGCAAGAGGTCGTGGCCGAGGCAGGGGTAGAGGAAGAGAAAGGGGAAAAGGCTGAGGAAGGGTAGCACCTACTAGGGATGAAGCACCGGTTAAGAATGCTCCCAAAGATGAGGTTCCTCCACACATCATGAATAGGTGAAAGAGAATGTGGAGATTGAGGATGAGGGAGATGTTGGACAGGAAGAGGATGCACCGGCTAGGAATACTGGCGTTCCTCCCTTAGACCCAGTGTTAGCTCAACAAATCATGTCTTTTCTGAAGGGATTGGTTGGTCCTGGAATCCTCCCAGCAGCGCAAGCTAGTCAACCCCCAACCAACCGCCCCACTACTATTACTAGTCCCAGGGGAGATGCAGCATTAGGTAATGACGCCTTTTTTCATCCTTTGTTGGGTCCCGTAATGACTGGTAATGAGCATGAGATGTTGAATAAGTTTCTAAAGCTAAAGCCGCTTGTGTTTCATGGTTCTGAGAGTGAGGACGCCTACAAATTCATCTTGGATTATTATGAGAGGTTGCATAAGTTAGATATTGTACACCAGCATGGAGTGGAGTTTGTGACTTTCCAACTTCAGGGCGAGGCTAAGAAGTGGTGGAGAGCATATGTGGAATACAGATAGTCAGTTCTAACCCTACTCACTTGGACCCAGTTTCATGGTCGGTTCTTAGAGAAGTATGTGCCCTGGCCCTTGAGAGATCATAAGAAGGACGAGTTCATGGCTTCGGAGCAATGTGTTATGTCTGTGGCTGCTTATGAGGCTAAGTTCCATGTTTTGTCTAGATATGCTACGCAATTGGTAACTAATGAGGAAGAGAGGATCCGTCTATTAGTCAAGGGACTGAACTCTGAGTTACAGGTATTGTCTGTGCACATGACTTCTGCAGGGAAAAGTTTTAATGAGGTAACAGATTTTGTGAAGAAAGTGGGAAGGAGTGACGATTGGCAGGCTAAGGCGTTGGCTAAGAAAGCTAAGAGCACAGGTAACTTTCAGGGTTCCTACTCCAAAGGTTTAGGGAGGCCGACACTTGTAGTCGGCAAATTCAGTCCGCTATGCCCGCTTCTACAGGTAATTAGTCAGGAACACCACATCAGAATTTGATTCAAGATAGCCAGGGAGCCGCACCTTTGGCGGGCAGCAGGCCATCTTTTGATCGTACTTGTTATAATTGTGGAGAACCTGGGCATGTGAGGAGAGATTTTCCCCACCCACGCATGTTGGACCCCCCGTAACAGCAGACTAGAGCAGTGGTACCTGCGGGAAATGGTAATAATGGTCGAGGACGTCCATAAGGTGGGCGAGGAGGAAATCAGTGAGGCTGTGGAGGTCGGGGAAATGGTAACGCAGGCAGAGATACGGCATATCCAGGCAGGGAAGTCGCTCGTCAAGATGACAGGGCTCTGTGTTATGCCTTTCCAGGCAAGAGCGAGGTAGAGTCTTCTGACGTAGTGATCACATGTACTATTCTTGTCTGTGACCATATGGCTAATGTGTTATTTGATCCGGGTTCTACTTATTCTTATATGTCTGTTCAGTTTGCCTTGGGATTCGATATGATTTGTGATGTACTTGATGCCCCCATCCATGTTTCTACCCCAGTATGAGAGTCTGTCATAGTCACCCATGTCTATCGTGCTTGGCATATCTTGTTTATGGGTTTTCACACCTGGGCTGATTTGGTTATTTTGGATATGACTGACTTCGATAACATCTTAGGCATGACTTGGTTGTCCCCCTATTATGATGTGCTTAATTGTAATACTAAGTCTGTGACTCTAGAGATCACCGGTAGGGAAAAGTTAGAGTGGGAAGGGGTGTACTAGCCTAAGCCATCTAAGATCATATCCTCTATTCGGGCTAGGAAACTGGTGGGGTAGGGTTGTTTGGCTTATTTGGCCCATATTCGGGATGTTGAGGTTGTGTCTCCCTCTATTGAGTCTATTCCCGTGGTGTCAGAATTTAGAGAAGTGTTTCCTACTGATTTGTCTTGTATGCCTCTGGATAGAGATACAGATTTCTGTATTGATTTGGAACCTGGTACCCGCCCCATTTCTATTCCTCCCTACCGTATGGCTCCAGCAGAATTAAGAGAGATTAAGGCTCAAATCCAAGAGCTTCTGGATAAAGGATTCATTCATCCTAGTGCTTCCCCATAGGGTGCCCCTGTCTTGTTTGTTAAGAAAAAGGATGGTAGTATGAGAATGTGCATAGATTATTGCCAATTGAATAGGGTCACCATTCGGAACAAGTATCCACTACCTCGGATAGATGATCTTTTTGACCAGTTACAGGGTGCATCCATTTTCTCTAAGATTGATCTAAGGTCTGGCTATCATCAGTTAAAGATTAGGCCTGAGGATATACAAAAAATGGCATTTAGGACCCGCTAAGGGCACTATGAGTTTCTAGTTATGTCGTTTGGGTAGACAAATGCGCCTGCAACTTTCATGAGTTTGATGAATGGTGTGTTCAAACCATTTCTTGATTCGTTTTTTATAGTATTTATTGATGACATTTTGGTTTATTCGAAAAGTGAGGAAGAGCATGCCGACCATCTTCGTATTGTTCTGGGTGTTCTTGGGAAACAAAAGTTGTATGCAAAATTTTCTAAGTGTGAATTTCGGTTGACTTCGGTTGCCTTTTTAGGGCATGTAGTTTCAAGGGAAGGGGTAATGGTAGATCCCCAAAAGATTGAAGTAGTCAGGAATTGGGTTCGGCCTAGCTCGGTAACTGAAATTAGGAGTTTTGTGGGGCTCGCTAGTTACTATCGACGGTTTGTGAAAAACTTCACTTCTATTGCGACACATTTGAAAAGGTTGACCAAAAAGGAGGTACATTTTGAATGGACTGAAAAATGTGAGGAGAGCTTTCAAAGGCTCAAGACTCTCTTGACCACAACAACTATTCTAGCACTACCGATGGAAGGTAAATATTTTATTATTTATTGTGATGTTTCACATTCTGATTTGGGTGCGGTGTTGATGCAGGATAAGAATGTCATAGCTTATGAATCGCGGCAGTTGAAAGTACATGAGCGAAATTACCCAACACGTGATTTGGAGTTGGCAGCGGTAGTGTTTGCTCTCAAGATCAGACAGCATTATCTTTATGGTTGTAAGTGTGAGGTATTTACTGACCACCTTAGCTTGCAACACGTATTCACTCAAAAGGATCTAAATCTGTGACAATGAAGGTGGATGGAGTTACTCAAGGATTATGATCTGACCATCCAGTATCATCCGGGTAAGGCTAACGTGGTGGTAGACGCATTAAGCACGGAAGGCGGTGAGTATGGGTAGTCTAGCTTACTTGGGTGTGACCAATCGACCTTTGGCTAAAGAAATTCAACATTTGGAGTCTAAGTTCATGTAGTTGGGCATCTCAAAAAAAGGTGGGGTGTTAGCTAGCATTGAGGTTAGGGCCACCTTCATTGAAGAGATCAAGGCCAAACAGTTTGAGGATGAGAATTTGAAGGAATTGAGAAAGAAGACAGTGATTAGTAAGGCACAAGATATGGTTCTTAATGCGGGGGGTGTGCTCAGTTTTAAAGGAAAGATTTGTGTTCCTAGAGTGGGTGACTTGATTCAGAATTTATTGACAGAATCCCATGGTTCACCAAGATGTACCGAGATTTGAAGCGACTTTATTGGTGGTCTGGCATGAAGAAAGATATAGCGGAGTTTGTGGCTAAGTGTCAAAATTGCAAACAAGTAAAATATGAGCATCAAAGGCCGGAAGGTTTGCTTCACAGAATGCCAATTCCGGAATGGAAGTGGGAAAGGATAGCTATGAATTTTGTGGTTGGTCTCCCCAAGACCTTGGGAAAATTTGATTCTATTTGGGTAGTGGTTGATAGATTGACTAAGTCAGCCCACTTCATTCCAGTTAGAGTAGACTATAATGCGCAGCAATTGGCTAAGGTGTATGTAAAAGAGATAGTAAAGCTCCATGGGGCACCTCTTTCTATCATCTCAGACCGTGGTACGCAGTTCACATCCAAGTTTTGGGGAAAATTGCATGAGGAGTTGGGTACTCAACTCACCTTAGAACAACCTTCCATTCGTAGATGGACGGGCAGTCGGAGAGAACTATTCAAGTGTTAGAGGACATGTTGAGGGCATGTTTGATTGACTTTGGACGACATTGGGATAAGTTCCTACCTTTGTGTGAGTTCTCCTATAATAATAGTTACCACTCCAGCATTGATATGGTACCATTTGAGGCACTTTATGGGAGGAGATGTAGATCACCCATAGGATGGTTTGAGACTGGAAATGTGAAACCTTTGGGGATTGAGTTTGTGAAGGATGCTCAGGATAAGGTAAGAAGCATCCAAGCTAATCTCCTAGAAGCCCAAAGTCGACAGAAAAAGTATGCAGATCATAAGGTAAGAGACATGGCATTTCAGACTGGGGAAAAAGTTCTTCTTAAGGTGTCACCCATGAAAGGGGTGATGAGATTCCGCAAGAAGGGCAAGCTTAGTCCTTAATACATTGGACCATTTGAAATTCTTGACTGTGTAGGACCAGTAGCGTGTAGATTGGATTTACCTCCTAACCTATCGGGAGTTCATCCGGTATTTCATGTGTTCATGTTGAAGAGATATCATGGTGACGGGGATTACATCATATAATGGGACTCAGTTTTGTTAGACAAAAACCTCAAGTATGAAGAGGAACCGGTGGCAATTCTTGATTGCGATAGCCGAAAGCTGAGGACCAAGGAGATAAAGTTCGTGAAGGTGCAATGGAAACATCGTCCAGTGGAGCAAGATACTTGGGAAATCGAGAGGGACATGCGAGACAAGTATCCCCAGTTGTTCAACGATTCAGGTACTAATCTACCCTTACTTTAGCCAGTCTTTCCTAGTTGATCACTCGGGGATGAGTGATGGGAAAATTGGTATCTATTGTAACGACCCGATCCCTATCGTTAGGGAAATGCCAATGGGGAACGAATTGGGGCCAAAAAACTTTTGAGTAGTAACTTGAGAATTCCTAGCCTAGTCCAGATTTGGACAAAATCAGAGTCATGAGAGGTCTAGGAAATCTGGTAATAAATGAGAGATCTAATTATGATTTTGATCACATGAGTAGATAGCTAAGACGTTAAGGAACCCGTACGACTTTACGGAATCAAATTTGGGCGAGTAGAACTCCCAAAATTGATCTTAGCGTGAACAGGTAGTTTTTGAATGTCATGGGTTGAAGGTGTGTTGTGAAATGGAGGTTTGGAACTCTAATTCCGACGTTTAGTCTCCGCGCAAGCCGCTACGGCGGGATTTATCCCGCCAGGGCAGGGCCACTGTGGCAGGACGGGGGCCAATCGCGACTTAAGTCGGGATTAATCCCCAAAAATATTATTTTTCTGCAAGTTTCATCCTTGAGAGCTAAGAAACGACCCAGGGATATTTCTTGAAGGTTTTCCACCTCTTCTAACACTAAAGGTAAGTATTTTTCTCCCCTAATCAGTCTTTCGATCTGTAGAACTTAGATTCTTGGGTAATTATTATTGGGGGAAGGGTTTGATCTGAAGTTAATGGTGGAAAAAGCCCTATGTTGGGTAGTGGGATCTTGGGTTTGGCCTAGGGTTGATGATTTTGATTGTAATCTGGGTAATTAGGCCTCGTTTATTGATTTGTGCGTTAATTGTATATTTTTAGACCACGAACAAGCAGAAAGAATCTGGAAAGGGAAGATTCAAGTGCCTTAGGGGGATTCAAGCTTGGTTTCGAGGTAAGTGATGGTTTGATTTCATGTTTGTGTGATGTATGTTAGTATTTGCTTCATTGTAATGCATGTATGTATGCGAATGTTGCATTATTCATCACAGCTAATTTAAATGAGCATGAATGAATCATTGTAAGCCATGAATCAATAATTGATTGTATGATTATGAAAACGTACATTGTGATTATGATTGTGGCATGTTGAATGGATCGGGTGTCACGTTCCGACACACTAACTAGGATTGGATGTCATGTACCGACATGCATATTAGAATGGATGTCACGTTCCGATACACTAACTTGGATTGGGTGTCACGATCTGGCACACTAACAGTTTGGCTATGGGTTCCATGAGAGGACAATTGGCTTGTCATATATGCGTATTATTGAGAATGTGGAATGGTACATTGCTCCTGAAATGATAACTGATATTGTATATATTCGGTATATGTGTGTTTACTATGTTATGACTGCTTATATATATGTTTCACTTACTGGAATAGCCGCGTGATCCTACCAGTACACTGTGGTTGTGTACTGATATTGCACTTGCTCTTTTTTTGTTGAGTACAGGGCATCTTCAGGCGGCTACTGACATACCTCGTTTAGGAGATCAGTGAGCAAGATTGGATTCAAGGGTGAGCCAGTTCTTTCAGGTTGCCATGGGTCCTCTATGTTTTAGTCCACTCTTTTCGGACTCAGACTTTCTAGTTAGACTTACTCGTATGTTTAGTTTGGGTTGTACCCATTTTCTTTAGACTTGTTGAACTTTAGATGTTTTGGTACATTGACTTTCAGATTCTAGGGGTATTTTCCGCAATGTTTTAGTAACAGTTTTGTTAGACTTTCGGAGTTCATGGTAACTCCACTTTATTTTTGCATTTAAACCTGCTTCCGTATCTTTAAATGTTTAGTTTTGGGGTTAGTTGGTTAGTAGTAATAGTTCTCCCATCGGAGGGTTTGTGTGGGAGCCAATCACGACGGTCTGGGTCGTGACAAAAAGGGTTTTTTTCGCTCTTTCACATGTATCATTGTTTTACTTGTCTTTTAAAGTTCCATCCTTTTATAGAATATCCTTGGTCATAACTCATTTCCGTATTTTCCTCTTCTTTTTTTATATTCATATTTCTATGTAGGGTTGTTTTTACTTTCATGTGGCTTTCTAATTTTTCGAGGGCATGTCTAACTTAATTAGGTGTTTTTTGTGACTTTGAAGTGTGCCCTTGACTCTTTTCACCTAAAAACCAAATATGTAAAATCTTCAATTCGATTTCAGGTTCCTTTTTGCTTTCATGTGGCTTTTTGATATTTTTAGTGTCAATTTCACTTAATAAGGCATTTTTTCTGACTATAAAGTGTGTCACTTGACTCTTTTCACCTAAAAACCAAATATGTAAAATCTATAGTAGAAGTGAACTTTAGTACAATTATATATTCCTCAGTACATGATGTTAATCTGCACCAGGATATTTAGGAATTATTATGAAATAAACGACATGAATACTTTTTTAAAAGCGCTAACTAAATTCTAATGCCAACTCTAATTGACTTGTGAATGCGCAGATTTTTTGTTCATGATTTTGTTCAAATTGACTTATCTTCTACATATTTTTGTAACAAATGACAATTACACCTGAACATGTGATGATACGTCAAGCATATGGAATTTACTAATTGAAATAGTCCTAAAAAGGTCATTGAAAATTCATAGTGAGAAATAGCAAAAAGTGGAAGAGCATTGCATATTTATATTTAATAAAAAAGTTAGAAAGAGTTGCATATTCATTTTCTTTAAGGAATATGTGTCTAATAATAAAACACTAAATTCAAATTTGAAAATATTATGCTTTCAAAGAAAAAATTAAAATTAAATTTGAAAATATTATGCTTTCAAAGAAAAAATTAAAATTAAAAACTCCTACACAATAAAAATAGGAGACTCCATGTCCTGCTCATACACAAATACAAATCAATAATATATTCACCTATATTTCTTCACAATTTATGACTATCTCTTTGATAATATCTTAATATAATAAAAAAAAAAAACTTGTTATCTCCTAAAATATTTGTAACAGATTTATTTTTTAAGATTTTAATAACTAATGTATATGCGGTAATTTATTTCACAGATTTTTACTATCTATTCAGTAAATTTTTAATGCAATACAAATTAAAAATTGATTATATATAATATCTACTTACATTTTGATAAATGGTGCATATATTGAATACATTTAATTACATATATTGAATACATTTAATCTAAATATTAAATAAGAGATACTTATAATAATAATAATAATAATAATAATAATAATAATTATTATTATTATTATTATTATTATTATTATTATTATTTTTATTATTATTATTATTATTATTGTTATTATTATTATTATTATAACAACAATGGTCGTTGTAGTAGTAATAGTAGTAGTAGCATCGATAATAATAATAATAGTAAATTTTAGGTTTAGCAAAACATAAAAATCATATTTGTATGCTATAACTATAGTTTGCAAAATTGCTCTCCATAGCAAACTTTATGTTTGCTATGGAGCATCAGATTTGTATAAATCGTCGGCATCCTCTCATTTGTATAAATAGCTGGCAGCCTCTCATTTGTATAAATCGCTGGCAGCCTCTCGTTCGTATAAATCGCTGGCAGCCTCTCAATTCAATTTTATGTGTTGTATTGTAATCATTTAAAATTTATTAAATATAAATTTATAAAATGATGTGGATTATATTAAATTCATGAATATATTAGTCCAAATAAATATTATGGATTAATATAATTGAATTAATGATTTAAATCTAATAAATATGGATTTAATTAAAGTCCGCTCCATAAAGCCCATATGCCATGACACTTAAATCTGATTGGCCGAAGGGAGTCCTCTTCTACTCACAACTCCTCTATTTTAAAACTATAAATAGGTAATTCAGAAAAGGAGAACCAAGAATTCTAACAAGAAGCTAGAGAAAGCTCGTGGATCAAAAGACACAGATTTCTCTATAAGTTCAAGAATTCGAGAGTTCAAGAACGTTCAAGTTCAAGAACGATCAAGATCAAGACCGCCGGATTCAAGATCAAGCTCAAATCCCTTGGATTCAACTAGAAGTCAAGATCAAGATAAAGTTCAAGTTCAAGAACGATCAAGATCAAGACCGCCGGATTCAAGATCAAGCTCGAAGCCCTTGGATTCAACTAGTCAAGATCAAGATAAAGTTCAAAATCAAGAACGATCAAGATCAAGACCACCGGATTCAAGATCAAGCTCAAAGCTCTTGGATTCAACTAGAAATCAAGATCAAGATGAAGACCACCGGATTCAAGATCAAGCTCGAAGCCCTTGAATTCAACTAGAAGTCAAGATCAAGATAAAGATCAAGTTCAAAATCAAGAACGATCAAGATCAAGACCACCAGATTCAAGATCAAGCCTAAGCCCTTGATATCAACTAGAAGTCAAGATCAAGATAAAGTTCAAGTTCAAGATCAAGATCAAGATAAAGTTCAAGTTCAAGATCAAATTCAAGTTCAAGATAAATTCAAGATCAAGCTCAAGAGCCCTTGAATTATATCCGAAAAGGTGAATTCAGAGGAATCAGAGGATTGTAACACTCCCACTTTAAATCAATAAAATGATTGTCGCGATTATTTTCCATTCTTGATTATTGTTTTCTCGACACGAATTTTATTGTTTTAAAATTCTGGCACGCCAGTGGGACAATATCTACCTCTCATCTCAACTTTACAAGCATCAAAGAATATCAAAATGACTTGCACTATGGAAGAACGACTAGCAAGCTTTACTAAAGCAATTGAAGGCTTGACAAATTGTGCTCACGAATAAGATGCTAAACTTTCCAAGCTAACAAATAAGACGGATAACATGATCGAAAGAAGATGGACTCAAGAATCTTTGAAGCTTCCTAGAATTCAAGAAGAAGGAGAGTCTTGCATAAAGTAAACAAAGATCAAAGAGATTCATCTCTCCGCAGGAGGTTTGATTCCCATTGATCAATTGAAGGACTTTATCATAGAGGCTATCGAAGACAAATCTGAGTCTCCATCCAGATTTTCTCCCACATATGCAAAATCATATACACAAAGAATTTATAACTTGAAAATGCCAGAGGGATATCAACCTCCTAAGCTTCAACAATTTGATGGCAATGGAAATCCCAAACAACATATAGCACACTTCATTGAAACTTGCAATGATGTTGGGACGTATGGTGATTATCTCGTTAAAGAGTTTGTTCGATCTCTCAAAGAAAATTCCTTTTATTGGTACACATATCTTGAACCAAATTCTATAAATTGTTGGGACTAGTTAGAGCAAGAGTTCCTCAATCGTTTCTATAGCACAAGACGCGCAGTTAGTATGATTAAACTTACAAAGGCTCGTCAAGGTGAAGATGAGCTAGTTGTTGATTTTATCAATCGTTGGAGAAGTTTGAGCCTCAACTGCAAAGATCACCTTATTGAAACTTCTAGCATTGAAATATGCATCCAAGGCATGAATTGGGGTCTTCACTACATCTTGCAAGGATTAAAGCCCAATATATTCGAAGAGTTGGCAACTTGTGCACATGACATGGAATTAAGCATGACTTTAAGAGAAGATCAACGATCTCCTGTCTATGAACCTCATGAAGATGAATATATAGAAGAACTCCAAAGTGGGGGCAGGTCTGCATCTGAAGATGACTTTGAAGATTCAATGTATATCTAAACGCTCCTTAACGCATGAGGTTAAACTGCAAGTTACAACGCTCCTTAACACATGAGCTTAAAATGCAAGTTTCAATGCTTCTAGATGCATGAGCCTAAACTATATATCATAAAACTCTTTAAATTTGAGCTAAAGCTTCAAGTTGAAATGCTCCTCGAAACACGAGCTTAAACTGTATATCACAAAACTCTTCAAATTTAGAGTTAAATCTTCAAATTGAAATGTTCCTTGAGACACGAGCCTAAACTGTATATCATAAAGCTCTTTAAATTTGAGCTAAATCTTCAAGTTAAAATGCTCCTTGAGACACGAGCCTAAACTGTATAGCATAAAGCTCTTTAAATTTGAGCTAAATCTTCAAGTTAAAATGCTCCTTGAGACACGAGCCTAAATTGTATATCATAAACCTCTTTAAACTTGAGCTAAATCTTCAAGTTAAACTGCTCCTTAAGGTACGAGCCTAAATTGCATGCCACTCCTAGCCCACAAGTGTATAAACTGTGTACGGCACAACTACCACGAAAAAAAATCACTCACTCCCCAGAACTACGTTGTGACTTGATCCTCTTCACTGAGGTACGTAGGCGCTTAGAATCATATTCTAAGTTCAGTTGCATGAGTGTCAAAAAACCACATGTTCCCACTTGATCTGTCACATGAAAGTTAAAGCTATGAATAATCTTTCATCAAACTCTAGACTTGCACCAAATGGTAGTGACTTGATGGGGGAAATCCCTTATGAATATAGGTTGTTTTGAAACTTGAAGTCTTCAAAATCTCCAAGTCTGCAAGTTGAAGTCTTCAAAATTATAAAAATCTCCAAGTCTAGAAGTTGAAGTCTTCAAATCAATCAAGTTTGCAAGCTGAAGTCTTCAAATTCTTCAAGTCCGCAAGTTGAAGTCTTCAAAATAAAAAGAAAATTCTCCAAGTCTACAAGTTGAGGTCTTCAAATCAATCAAGTTTGCAAGTTGTAATCTTCAAATTCTTCAAGTGTGCTAGTTAAGGTCTTTAAATTCTTTAAGTCTGCAAGTTGAAGTCTTCAAATTCTTCAAGTGTGCAAGTTGATGTCTTCAAATCAATCAAGTTTGCAAGTTGAAGTCTTCAAATTCTTCAAGTCTACAAGTTGAGGTCTTCAAATTCTTTAAGTCTGCAAGTTGAAGTCTTCGAATTCTTCAAATGTGCAAGTTGAAGTCTTCAAATCTGCAAGTTAAAGTCTCAAATAAATTAAATTTTCAACTTGAAATCTTCAAATTCTTCAAGTCTGCAAGATGAAGTCTCAAATCAATAAAGTTTGAAACTTAAAGTCTTCAAATCAATCAAGATTGTAAGTTCAAACCTTTAAATTATTCAAGTCTGAAAGTTGAGTTTTCAAGTCTTGACCTCTAAATCACCTTACTTAAGGTGGAGATACGTATTCATCCTCTATACACCTCAAGGATACCATAAAGTTACCTTTCTCAAGTCGGGGATGTGTATCCATTCTCTTTTCGCCTTAAGAATGCCTCTAGATTACCTTTCTTAGGGCGAGGATGCGTATCCATCCTCTTTTCGCCTTAAGAGTACCATAAAATCACCTTTCTTAGGGCGGAGATGCGTATCCATCCTTTTTTCGCCTTAATAATACCTCTAGATTACCCTTTTTAGGGCGGGGATGCGTATCCATCCTCTTTTCGCCTTAAGAATACCTCTAGATTACCTTTCTTAGGGCGGGGATGCGTATCCATCCTCTTTTCACCTTAAGAGTACCATAAAATCACATTTCTTAGGGCGGAGATGTGTATCCATCCTCTTTTCACCTTAAGAATACCATAAAATTACCTCTCTTAGAGGGGGGATGTGTATCCATCCTCTTTTTCTCCTTAAGAGTACCTCTAGATTACCTTTCTTAGGGCGGGGATGCTTATCCATCCTCTTTTCGCCTTAAGAATACCATAAAATAACCTCTTTTAGGGCGGGTATGCATATCCATCCTCTTTTCACCTTAAGAATACCATAAAATTACCTCTCTTAGGGCGGGGATGCGTATCCATCCTCTTTCGCCTTAAGAATACCATAAAATTGCCTTTCTTCGGGCGGGATGCGTATCCATCTCTTCACATCTTTGCACCTTCAGATATCATAAAATTATCTTTCTAGGGCGGGGACGAGTACTCATCCCTTTGTGTCATAAGACTACCTTCTTCACGGATCATCCTTTGAAGCCTACCTACAAAAAGGGGGGAAAGACAACACAAAGAAAACACAAGTAGAGGAGAAATTGTTACCTGTCAAGATGTTTGAGACTTGCAAGTCAGGCTAAGCTTACTAGGTTAGACTTGAGACAATATTTTATTGGTGATAATGAAGCCTTTGAAGTATAGTTTCAAGCTATCACAACCCTTTTTGGTGACGATGTTCTGACATTGAGATATAAAATATTTTGTTAGGCAACAAAAATCTGAAATCAGTTGCGTGACAGAATTTAAAGTTAACTTCAAAAAATTGATTAGAACAATCTTGAAGGATTTAAATTCTAAATTTTTCATATGTTGTAGACTTTTGTGTCTAGATTTGAAATAATCAAGCGGCTTATGATTTCACCGTTCCTAAATCAACAAACGAGAGTTTTAGTAAAGCCACACAAATCTGAAATTTTCAGCATGACAGAATCTAGAACTAACTTCAAAAAATCATCTAGAAATATTCTGAAGGTATTAAATTCTGAATTTTATATATGTTAGAGATCTAGAAGTCTAGCTTCTGGAATATTAAACCGTTTATGATTTCGATTTTGTGATGGAATAGGGTTCTAGCTTCTTAATCTCTTATAAATATTTTTACAATGTAATATAATGTTAAGGTTTCTTTTTATGTTTTTTTATATATAGATTGATCATTAGCTTTATTGTTGAATTTATTTACTTCATTCTTCATTTTCTAGATTTTTTTGTTTTAATATTTTCATTTTTATATGCAGATGAGTCATAGTTGTATTACATGCTAAATTATTTTTCCAAGAGTAGCAATCAAGTAAGTCATATTTTCTATACTAAATTTTGTTCGCTTGATTTTCTGATAAAAACAGATATATTTGATTAAGCAAATTAAAAATATAATCACCATTTATTGAGAATTTTAGGCAAGCATATAGCTTTTTAAATGCTAACTTTTATTACCATTTTAAATAATTATTTTATTAAAATTAGTGCTCATATTATTTTATGTTTTTTTTGTGATAATCTGCTTATTTAATTATGTGTTGGGAGAAATTTTGGATGAAGACAAGAAGATTAAGCAATTGGTAATTCAATAGCTTTTACTTGTTAAAAATATGTTTTCATATTTACCATATATTGACAGAGTTAAGGTGTTTTCTTTATAGTCATTTACATAACTGATTTTCTTACTACTTTATTAATTAACATATATTTTTAAGCGTTATATCATTATGTTGTATATACAAGCAGTCATGTTTCTTTGAATTTGAATTAATGTATGTTTGTTTCAAATGAACATAATGTTATTTAGTATGTTAATATAACTTTTTTATAGAAAAATATATTTTTAATGATAAGCTATATTTTATTCTATATGTATATGATATTCTTCTAAAATTAGTTCAACATGTTTGTATATATTAATTTTATAACAAGTCTGTTAGTAAAAAATTACAAGATAATAAAATTACAAGATTACAATTGAAAATAAAATGAAGAAACAAAAATCTCTTGAAGCTGAGGCGCGGATATCTTGCTCTCTTTAAGGAGATTCAAGCCCACTGCAACAAATTTTTTCACCGGCCCAACAGTAATCCTGTTGACTTGTCCCTCCAGGATACAACAGCCTAATCACAAAGTGTAACTCAACAAACTCTGGACAAGAGTTCAGTCCAAAGCTCCACAAAAAGAACACCTCCCTTCAACTAATAAGAACTCTCTTTTTGACTAACTATTTGCACTCTCTATTTTCTTTTGTATACCAAACAAAATGAAGACTACCACTATTTATAGTTGAGGGAGTCTTCCTAGCAATGAATTGAAAGATAATGGGGTGGTAAATAGGAAAAGATAAATGACGTAGGAGTTACATAGGTTACAAGGTATAATGGAGAAATAAAGAGTGAAATAATGGCGAGAAGAACAATTGCACCAACGTGCAAATGTAATTCAACGGACAAATGACACTACTCAAGACCATTTCTCACAATGTTTTCCTGCAACATTTATCATCTATGAAATCAGCCAATAAAGCCAAAGTAATTGGCATTACTTGACTACTGATTAAATGACCATTGCATGAGAAATTAGGCAGTACTAAGACAAAAGTAAAAATGAGCTACTTTAATATATTAAAATGATCAATAACCAACAAAGTCTAACATATAAATGTTAATTTATTATTTTACAACACTAATCATATAGTTATTGAATATAAATATTTTGACATGAAAGCAATTAACGATTAAACCCTAATAGAGTGGGATGAGTTATAATTAAATGAAATGATTATTTTTTACATTTATGATAAACAGGTTACAAACAGTTTTTAAAAGGCTAAATATTCTTTAAAGATCAAATTAATTATTTGTATGATAAATTTGAAAAAATATTTAAATAACTAAAAAAACATTTTAATCTTTCAATTAAAATTTGTACTTTTTATAGTTCAATTTAAAGTCAAAGATTTATTTTTAAGAAAAAGATTCTATTTTAAAATCAAATAAGATGGCAAGCTAATAAAATATCAAATAAAAAAATTATTGAAATAAAAAAACATCATGTACAATGTACAATTTGGGTGGGATTTGGGGTTGACATAATATGAGGATATTATGTTTTGAGTTAATTTTATGATAAAAAAATATTATTGATAAGATTGAGTCATTTCAAATATATAGTTATTTTTTTTAACATTTTAATGTTTTATTTTAATTTTTAAAGTTTGTCTTACTGTTTTTTAATTTACTTTATTTAAGAAAAAATAGTATCACAAGCCATGATCTTTCATTTCATAGTTTCAGTTTAGAAATATTTTCTAAAAAAAATTCTTTTCACAAATTTTCATGTCATCTGTTACGATATAATTTAATTTTGTATTCTTTAAAAAAGTCTATAAATTGACAATAAGAGGGCAACAAAGTAAATTTCAATTATTTTCTCTTAAAATTCACATGAGAATAATATTTATTTCATAGAATGTTTGTTACATTATTTTATTATTATTAATTACTAGACAAAATAATAAAACTCTCTCCTTACTACATTAGCTCTTTATTATTTGAACAAAGTATGGAATAAGTAAAAAAAATATATTGTTAATTTTATTTTAACATAAAAGAAGGCAACTGTGAATGGGCTCTTTATGAAACTCCAAATTCAAAATTATCATAAATTATTATTTAATATACTTTGCTTAAATTTTGAATTCGAATTTTAGATGAGAAAAACTTTAAATTATGAAAATAAAAGTCATATTGTGGGTAAGATTCTAATAGCATATACCTAAAATTTTAATCAAATCAAATAAAAAGGTAACAAATTCAAGTAATAAATATAATGTGAGGGTCGTTATAATTTATTTTTTATTTTCAGAAAAATAATAATATCCTTAAATAAGACAATAATTTTATGAAACTATTTTTAAAAAAGATATACAATGTGCATCGTGAGGTATGTATACTAGTTTATCATAATTAAAAGATATTTAGTAGTCATGCATGAAAATGTGATGGTTTCATTTTATTTCCACACTTTAAATTTATTATTTTACCCATAAATATGACTATAGAATATAAAATTTGTGTCGAGAAAATAATTAAGATGGAAAAATATTGTGAGTGTTACAATTTCTATGAATCTTCTAATTTTTTTTTTCAAATAAATTTAAAGATTTTTGAACTTTATATTTAATTTGTGTTAGATTTAATATCTCTTAATTTGAATTTAATTCACCATAAACACTTTGATAATCGCCACAAAAAAGTGATATATATATATATATATATATACTAGATGGGCATGGCCCGTGCTAGCACGGGCCCAATATGCATCAATGACAAACATCAAATTATTATTACAATATTTTGTTAGATGATATATGTATAGCAAAGTACTTGGGTTGAGTACATGCAATCTTTTAATATTGTGCAACATTTTAATATGACACAACTAAAAGGGCAACATGAAATTTTATAACAAATCAAAGAAACTTGTTTTTTTTTACAAAGAGGGTAAATTAAGCTATCTAATAAAACACATTTTGACTGTGTCAAGCTTGTTTGATAATTGAATGGCCAAATAATCTCTGTGTTGTTGCTAGTGACGGTTCCGTATCAAACTTTGTGTTGCTGCTAGTGACGGTTCTATTGTTACCACTTGGTTATGCACATCCGAATAATAAGACGTGAAAGACACAACTTTATTACGTTATCTCGCACCATCACCAAAGCATGATCCTATATAAAACTATAAATTTAGCAAAAATCAAAGCGAAAATGTTAGTTCATGCCACAAGTTAATTTCAACAAAAAGGGACAATTTGTAAAATAAATCCGTATTGCAAAGATGAATTATTAGCAACAATTGAAAGTTAACTTAAAGGGACATTAGATTCATGTACAAAATGTAACGTGTAACTTAAAGTAGAAACACGATAACTTGAACATTATACAACTGAAAAAGTATAAGAAATCTGAGAAAATCTGAATAGGAGAAATAGAAGTTAAGTTTGATAGATGTAGCTTGAAAAAGTAGAGGAAGAAGGTGTTAGTACAAGGACTTGGGAGAGAACAAAAAAGGCAGTACACGTTTTCATTAAACAACACTTAACGTCTTAGGAATTGAGATGAAATAGTCAATTTAAACTTCAAAGAATTGAAGAATGTGAGAACATAACTTTCATTACTTCTTTATACATCCACCTGTTATAGTGTTCTTTTTTAAGGCTCCTTATCTAGTCTGGCAGAAAGTGTATCAAATCTGATTAGACCGAATATTCATCAAACAATCATAGCATTTAAACTAAACAAATAAGAAAATCAAGAAATCAATCCACATTAGCAAAATTGGGATTTACCATGAAACATGTCACAATAATGAGAGGTCAATGAATAAAGTGTTCTAGTCTAGCATGATATATCTTCATAACAAATACCTTTTGTCTCTTGTGATACATTCTCTTCGTGATAAACATGTCTTTTTAGTTTACCAATAAATCCTATCATATTGTTCAAGGAAATAAAAGCAAAAAAATTCGATCAGACAATAGCACAAAATTAGTCCACAAAAGTTTTGAGCTCTCTACCTTAGTAATCTCCAAATCTATGAAAATCGGCACATGTCAAAACATACATGTTTCAAACTAAATTATCAAATGGGAATAAAATATATCAAATCTGCAAAGAAATTATAGGTATACACCAACAACCTCATTAATTCTCATGTACAACTTCAAAAGATCACTAAAAATAGTGCTGAGTGTTAATGTGAAAATTAATAAATAACAGTAAGAGAAAATAAGAAACAAAAGCTCAATACAGATAAACCCAACAACAGTAAGAGCAGAAAATTGTAAATGTCACCACCACTATATAACTTTCTTAATAAAAAATATAATGAAAGAACGAATAAAAATTATCTTACCTTCTACTCTTTCTTCTGCTTGTGTCATCTCCAAGAGAATGGGAGAAGTCCCGGGGCTGTAACGACTTGATCCCGTCGTTAGGAAAAAGCCAATGGGGAAAGAATTGGGGCCCGAAAATCTTTTGAATAATAACTTGGGAATTCCTAGCCTAGTCCAGATTTGGATGAAATCAGAGTCATGTGAGGTCTAGGAAAATATGGTAATGAATGAGAGATCTAATTATGAATTTGATCACATGAGTAGATAGCTAAGACGTTAAGGAACCCGTACGACCTTACAGAATCGAATTCGGGCGAGTAGAACTCAAGAAACTGATCTTAGCGTGGACGGATAATTTCTGAGTGTCATGGGTTGAAGGTGTGTTGTGAAATGGGGGTTTGAAACTCTTTAATTAACTCGCTGTCTCCGTGCAAGCCGCCAAGGCGGGATTTTTTCTGCCAGAGCGGGGCCGCTGTAGCGGGCTGAGGTCTGCCACAGATGGACAAACGCGACTTAAGTCAGAAATAAACTCCAAAAACGTTATTATTCTGCAACATACAATCTTGAGAGCTAAGGAATGACCCAGGGATATTTCTTGAAGGTTTCCACCTCTTCTAGCACAGAAGGTAAGGGTTTTACTCACTGAATCCATTTTTCAATCCGTAGAACTTAGTTTCTTGGGTAATTATCGATGGGAGAGGGTTTTGATCTGGAATTTATGGTGGAAGAAGCCCTAAAATGGGTATGGGGATCAAGGGTTTGGCCTAGGGTTGATATTATTGATTATAATCCGGGTAATTAGGTCTTGCTTATTGATCCTCGCGTTATATTGATTGTTTGTAGACCAAGAACAAGCGGAAAGAATCCAGAAAGGGAAGAATCAAGTTTCTTAGGGGATTCAAGCTTTGTTCGAGGTAGGTGATGGTTGTGATTTCATGTTTGTGTGATGTGTGTTAGTAATTGCTTCATTGTAATGCATGTATGTATGCGAATGTTGTATTATTGATGAGTATGAATGAATGATTGTATGCCATGAATTAACACTTGATTATATGATTATGATAATATACATTGTGCTTGTGATTGTGGTATGTTGAATGGATCGGGTGTCACGATCTGACACACTAACTGGGATCAAATTTCACGTACCGACATACATATTGGAATGGGTGTCACGTTCTGACACACTAACTGGGATCGAATGTCACGTACCGACATACATATTGGAACGAGTGTCACGATCCGACACACTAACTTGGAATGGGTGTCACGATCCGGCAAACTAACAGTTTGGGTATGGGTTCCATGAGAGGACCATTGAATTGGGTTCCATGAGAGGACCATTGACTTGTTATATATATGCATATTATTGAAGAATGTGGAATTGTACATTGATCCTGAAACGATGACTGATATTGTATATGTTCGGTATATGCATGTTTACTGTGTTGTGATTACTTGCTTATATTACACTTATTGGGATAGCCGCGTGATCCTACCAGTACACTGTGGTTGTGTACTGATACTGCACTTTCTCTTTCTTTGTTGAGTACAGGGCATCTTCAGGCGGCTATTGATAGACCTCAGCTAGGAGATCAGTGATCGAGACCGGATTTCAAGGGTGAGCCAGTTTTTTCAGGCTTTCATGGAGTCCTTCCTATTGTTTAGTCCATTTTTTTCGGACTTAGACTGTTTAGATATTTCTTATGTTAGTTGGGGTTGTACCCCTTTTTATTAGACTTGTTGCCCTTAGATGTTTTGGTACAATGACTTTCAGGTTCTAGGGGTTGTTTTTCCGCATTAATAGTTAGATATTAGTTGAACTTCCGGAGTTTATGGAAACTCCGTATTAATTATATAGTTATTTAAACCTTCTTCTGTAGCTTTAAATGCCTAGTATTTGGTTAAATTGCTTAGTTGAGCTGTAGTAATGGTTCTCGCACCGAAGGGTTAGTGTGGGTGTCAATCACGACGGTCTGGGTCGTGACAGGGGCCTTAATTGATTGAGTATTGTGACCGGAAGTTTTGTTCACCTCATCTTCATTTACTTTTGGTTTTATTGTTTCTAATTAAAAAATTAAAACTTTAAGAGGTAAGTCATTTTTGTCATTTCCTTCGGCTAGAAATATAAGCAATCACCCTTGATAGAAAGAGCCAAGCAACCAAAAGGAAAATTCCATATGTTCCTGCAATGCTAGCATTTAAGATTAGTCAAAAGCAAGCAATTAAAAATTTAATTAATTGGCTGAACCCAAAATGAATTGAAAGTTGAAATTTAAAACTTAAAACATTGAACTGATATGACCATTTAGATATCAAAAAGCATCTACGTAGAAAATATCTATATGTAAATGAACTGCTTATTCTGATACATCATGAACTAAATATAAAAAAACTGTAGAAGCAAGATTACTCGAACCATGAAAGTTTAAGAAACAATTTTTCAAAGCTTGATATTGTTATCGCTTGCATAAAACACTTTTCTTCTCGCATATTCCTTTCCATTAACTACTAGGATATATCACAATTTTTATAACTCTCCTAGAAAGCATTTCTTGTTTTGATTGCAAAAATTTGGTCATTTTGTATTACAGTTAACTAAATGGATGTGAAAAATTGAATGGATCGTCTCTTAGGAGGAAATATACCAAAAATCAGATCAAGCTAATTAATCTGAAATTTCACAACGTGATAGATAAGCTTAACCTTCGTTAATAAAAAGTGGACAACAGAGAATGACTCTAACTGGAAGACAGGTCAGCCCAATTGCATACATTTGAAATATATATTTTTAACACAAATATAAACGATAGAACTGAGCTTGCCTGATGAAAACATACATTTTGAGTTGTTCACTGATAGAGCAAAATATTTTGAAAAACCTGCTAAAAAAGAAAGACAACAATTTTTTGTTAGGGATTTCCACGTATATGATCAAACACGTTGGATAGGTATACTGCGGAACCATTAAAAGTTATGTATACAAATTATATGTATCAAAAGTCGTAGTCCAATTTTAGTGGAGAGATTACAAACCATATGTACCAAAAGTCTAGTTCAATTTTAATGAAGAGAATAACAACGTCTTGAAATATCCGATCTTTCATAATTTGAGGATTTGAGCTTTCAATTTATACAAGATTCATTATCAAAGGTCATGAGTAAAACGAAGGTCCAGTTGCACAGGAAAGGAAATTAAAATACAATGTAGTTAGGAGAAAATAAAGTGAAAGAGGAGAAATGAAAGCAGTGAATTCTAAAGCACAATGAAATCGAGAAAGTAATAGCTGAAAATTGGAGAACTAAATTAGGAAAATAAAATGAAAATTCGAAAGGGAAGTGCAGCATAAGAGCTAAATAAAGGGAATAAGTTGGTCAATGTGTAGAAAGGTCTACTAAACTCTATGTGGGTAGTTGGACTCGAATGTTTGTCCCCAAGTTCAACTATTTCCTCTTCTTCGCCTTTTAACCCCAAAATAGGTAGAAGCACCAAAACAAAAACTATTGAAAAACAAAAGTTTTAGATGCACTATGTGCATCAAGGATCCAAAGTCATCTACTACCTATTTATTTCTATTTGCGAACATGAATGAACAAATTAGATACAATTGTTGAATTGACATAAGAAGGAAGCTGACCAATTTCTCTTTAATTGCATTTCCAAGCTGTGAATCAACAACCGCCAAAGTTTCGCCATCACAGTGTGCTTTCAAGAACTTGCGCAGTCCTTTGTTGGGCTTGCTATTAATCAACAACATAGCTGCTGACAGAGCTTCTGAGGTGTTCTCAACCTCAAACTTGGAGAAAGATTTTAGCTTCACAACCTGTTTTTGTACCAACCAGTCAAGTAAATAAATGAAGAACGTACACATAAAGTTAAAAACTTTAGACAGTTGATATCCTCACCATCAACTAAGCACAATTTATGTCCAAATTTCAACATGCTACACCAAGATTTCTACTTCTATATTACGATGATTTACTTATCAAATGGTTTGCCCAAAAAAATTACCTTTCTGGCGGAATCAGTTGAGAAAAATCAGGGGAAAGGGGAAAGAAAATCTTACCACAGCTAAAGAACACAACAACATTGAAGACAAATTTGAGGGCGAAACAGAGATTCAAATCTATAATCAGAATCCGGCAAAGAGCAAAGTGAAAATAGATCTAGAGCATATTCTAGATTCTACCGTGTAAAGAATGTAAAGAAAGAAAGTAGATCTACATAACACAGGAAAAGGTTATTTACAGATTTACCCAAAATTAGCATTAGAATTACCTTTTTGCCCTTGTTCGTCCCTCTCAACTCTCACTTCTATATAAGGGTAATATATATATATATGATATAACTGAAACATTTTTTGAAAAACAGAAGTCATAATTCTCTATTATATTAGTATATATAAGTCGAAGTTGATCCAACTACGGTTACCAATTTACCATACATACTGCAAAATATCAATTTTAAAAAAAAATTATCGAACATTAATAAATTAATTTGATATGTTATCATATAATTTTTTGATTAAAATTACCGAATCAAAATTTCAATTGGGTAGTTTAAAATGTCTTGAATGTCTTCCTTATTGAAAAAAGTTAAAACGTATGTTTGATGGGTAACATACCTAAGTTCTTATTTTTGCCCGATAGGCATAACTTCAGGTTAATTGAGCATGTTTAATGTCTTGAAATATCCTGAACATCTAACTTATTGGCACAAGTTTAAATTTTTAAAGTGGAGGTATTTTTAAAAAAATAATGTCAAGCGGGACCAAAAATAAAAATAAACGCTTATTAATATCATTTTTGTGAGATTATTTTTACGAGGAAAAAAATACCAAGACCTGTTCATCTTAGGGTCATTACTTATATTGATCATGGAAAAGAGCTAAGAAAAAAGGTTGATATTTAAGAGTAAAAATGATTCAACATTAATTTAAAAATTAATTAATCCTCTTTAAGCTATAGCCAAAATTATTTCAAACATAAACAACTTGCATTGCAATTGTGGCCAGCTTTTTTTATTATAAAATAATTAGATTGAATCGATTATTTCTAATTAAAGATATATATGAAAAAAATACAATTTGTAGTAAGTTTGAGATTATCTTTTAATCAATTTTCTAATAAGCCTTTTTATTTAGCAAAATAAAGTGACAATGGATTAGTGCACATAATTAAGTCACAATTAACTTTAATTTGAAAAATAAAATACATACTAATTTAAAATACTTGTTTTTTATAAATATTTTTTTATAAAATTAATAAAATGACATAATTAATATTTAAAAATTATATTTAATGTATATAATAATATATTAGTATATTTCAATAAATGAAATGACAAAATAGCACCAAAATAATTTTAAATAATATTCTTGATATTTATAAATAGTTATTTCACTACGTTTGAAATTCAAGAAACTTGATCAATCAATTGAAAAATATAAATGGTCTACAACTAACCATCATCACCACTAACCACCATATATATACATACGTATGTGTGTATATATACATTGTTGATATAATATTAGATCAATTTCACATTGGTATTGTTTTGCTGTTTTTTTTGAATTCTCATAATGATTGTGCTTTAATATTAATTTATATATTTAAACAAGAATGTTTAGTGGTTAATGATTTTCTTTAAACGTTATATTATTCCCAATTCATTCGTAAGTTATTATGATGGGTGTTGCTAACATTATTAAATATTATATGAAGATTTTACTTTCTTTCTTAGTATATTATTTATGCATTAATTTTTTATGATTTGCTAATTGGTTCATTTGGTTCGGTATTGTGCTCACTGTCGGTATGTTTGCTAGACTAGTTTTTTTTTCTTTCTTTCATTTGTAATTTTGGATATTGTTTACTTCATTAGAATATAGTGTTTGTTTGGCCAATGAAGAAATTACCGTCGGTTTCCAAGGCCTCCCATGTATATAAGGCGAATTTTTATTTTAAGTTGTTATTTATTTCATTTATTTTTTATTCATATTTATTTATTACTAACACTTTTACTAAGTGTCTTTACAGGTACCACAGAGTCGCTTTCCATTAAAGCTTATCGAATGGAGTTCAAATTATATTTTTTATTCATTATTGTGTATATTGTCGATGTTAGGCAAACCTTAGGCCATTTTTGATATTATTATTTTGTTTTATTACTTGTGTATATCGCATGTTTGTTTTAATTGTATATTGTTTTATCTCCTCCTCAATTTGAAAAAAATGAATTCAGTCGGGACTCACAATTGTGAATTTCGAAGGATGTCTAACACCTTCCCTTCGGAATCACTTGAACCCCTTACCTAGAATCTATTGGTTTCGTAGTTCATTTAATTGGTTTCCTAGTTTTTCCTAAAATTAGGTGGCGACTCTTAAATTACTTTTTTCTTAATATATTTTTTAAATTAAATTTAATTGAATTAGAATTGATTATTTTTTGAGTCACCACGACGTTTCGCCCTATTTTGAATAAAGTAGGAGTGTAAACACCAGTAACGTCAAAATAGGGGCTGAGATGATTCTATCTTTCAAATCTTGGAAACTTTTCTCACAAGCTTCTAACCATTAAAATTTTACCTTCTTTTGATGTGGTTAGGAAAAAGTCCTAAACAATGTACGAAGTCTGAAAACTAAAAAGACATCAAAGGCAATAAAATGATAATGGCTTTACCCTCGAACCATGAAGACTCACCAATCCAAGTGCTAAGCGGAGCAATCCAACTAGTCATGACCAGCCGAAGGAATGTCAAATCCTATATTATAAAAAAATATAGGTACAATATGCATCAGTACTTTGAATGTACTAAATTAGGGGGGATGCATAAACACAAACGTGATAATATGACAAGTTCAAAACATGATAATGCATGATCAAGTAAAATGTAGTAAAGTTTATCAAGCAAAAACTATGAATCATAGAACATGGTCAATACAACATTTGAATAGTCACAAAAAAGCTTAAATCAAATCATTGAGGAAGTCATAAAAACCTTTCAAGAAAATGTAGTTCTTTTGGTGGGATATTTTACCATTAACCGACATAGACCATGTGAGCTATAACATGGAATTTAGTTTCTTTCCCACACCGAAAATATATTTTCCTACTTATCAAGGTAAGGACCATATATATTAGCTTAGGTGGATCCACTAGTTAAGTCTTTCAAAGAAAAATCCTACGGGGGTGCGTTGTTAGGGACAAAGGAATTGCTTCTACAAACCAAACCTCTACTAGAAGTAGAACTTCATTTCCAAATTCCCCTCAATTCTAAGTAAAATCTTAACGGAAATAAGCATAATCATAACATAATACTTGGAAAGATAAGTATCTAGTAATACCAATCCAATCATAACTTCATATTATAGAATACCTCCTTTCAAAATCATGATGTCATAAATTATTGATAAGACACTTATCAGAGTATCTAAACCATGATCATCTTTCATAGTGAGAAAACCTTTCACAAATCAGTTTGATACTTTATCTAAAACATCCTTTGTTCATAAATTCCTCAATTTCATGATGCATGCATTATTCTTAAATATAATATAGGCATAAAGCATGGGTTCATATTAAATTCGTATATATATATATATATATATATATATATATATATATATATATATATATATA